>VXBJ01006029.1:1586399-1597169 GCA_013400055.1 Nycticryphes semicollaris
TTTTTTCCATCTTCTTACTAGTCAAATATATTCAGGAGTGCATCTGGCAGTTGTGCTCTTGGGAACCTGTGAAAGAAACATCTACAGGCTTTTCAAACAGATTTAATTCAGAAGAAAAAGGAAAATATTGATGCTCTTGAGAAAAAAAGGTTTTACAATCTTTCTTGACTTTCACATATAAGCACTGGTTTCCAAACCAGGAAATACTCAGATTTGATTAAACACTTGGCTGTCACATTTCAGTCTGTTCGTGTTCAATTAAAAAATTCAGAGGGATTCTCTAGCATTATTATAATCTACTTTTTCCATATCTAGGCATTTATATTATCAAATAACATCTGCTAGGGCTTAATAGCTATGTCAAATGAGTGTAATAGCTTTATTTTCAGTGATCTTTATGATTAAAAAGTATTTTAGAGTTACAGCAGGGAAAGTACTTATGCTGAAAGGACTGTATCATCTCCTATTTCATACTTTATGGCAGATATTTTGCAGTTACGTTTTCAGGTGCTACTCTGATGTAGCCCCCCATTATTTTTTTTTTCTTTAATTACTGCTGATGCCAATAGTTTGTAAATTCAGCTATATAGATTGAAGGTGTCTTAAAATAGCTACACTAATATATGACCATTTAAGTAAGAAAAATGGCACACTGCTTTTGTCAGTGACAGATACAGCATGATCTGTCCTCTTGGGCAACACAGTAAATTAATGCTAAGTAGCAGTAACCCAGTTAACCCTTCTGGCAGAAGCAAATATAGTTTTTAAAAGTTTTTCTGCTATCAGTATACAAATGAAGGCAGCTGCTTTGAAGTCCTCATCAGTATTAAAGGTGGATGTTGTTCATGTCAGACTACGTTTAGGTCTTGTTTGTTGTGTATACACATTTTTCCTGTATTTTGTCATGATGGGTTAGTTCAGAAGGACTGTATCACTATAAAGATTCAGAGTCATTGTTAGCCTTAGATTTTCTGCCTTTGTCTTGAGAAATGGAAGATAAAAGGTAAAGCAAACTTTGCATGAGCTTTTATCAAATTAAACAAAGCATGCATATGCATATAAGAAATATAATCCTTCACTGTGGAATGTGGACAGAAAGTTATCTCTAATCATGTTTTAGAGATAATTATTTTCATAGTGTCATCTTGACTATTCAGTTCTAGTATAGTTCAAATCACATCTCCTATGTGACAGGTTGAGCAAGTAAGATGTTTACACATGAGACTGTTCTTCCTTCTAAGGCAATAGATTTCATGCTGATTTAACTGCCAGCATAATTTAGAAAGCACCACTAACGCAGACATTAGCATTTTGGGTCCAGTGGTCTGAATATTAGACGTTGGTTTGTATAAGAAAATAAGGACACTTATGTTGTTTTCTTAAGTATCATAAACTTAGCTGTGGCTCTGTCTGTCTTTTTTGGGTATTGCACATGTGATTAGGAAACAGTCCCTTCATACATAGCTATTCACTGTTACTTCTGGATTTGCTTTCGTATAGCCAGATTAGGTGGACATCCTAAAAATCGCCTTACTTTTTGTGAAGTATAAATGCTCCTCTGAATTACCTGGATGTCCCTGGATGTTTGTAGATGTCATATACAAAATCTCACTGTTGGAAATTTGCCTTATTATCTGGGATCACATATTTCAAACTGTTATTTTAATATACGTTCATCTTAAACTGTTCTTTCTGTATAGAAAATCTTACTCTGCAGAGCCACATTGAGTAATAGTGTCAGAATGCTGATTAACAGAGATGTCTACCTTTAATCTAATTAATTAGTCATCAGACTTTTTGGATGCAGTTTTTAGTTTCTGCATTTCATACTGAAAACACGTGGCCATCTTTTTGAAGGTATTAAATATTCCACAAATAGCATAATTTCACCTTCTTTTTAAAAATTTTCTGAAATTGCCAGAATCCCTATCAAGTTTAACATCTCACTCTTTCTAAAATATAATGTTAAAGTCATTTATTGAAAATTAGTCTGCTGTTTTGCTAATATGCAAATATTTCTTGGGAAAGAATAATTTTAGGTGACCTTCAATGTGAAAGGCTGACATATTTCATTCAAAATGGAATACTTGGTTGAAACATCGTAATTCTCCTTTATTTACTTATAACTTATATTTTGTGTATATTTTAATATTTTGTCATATTTTTATGGTTAGCATAAAAATGTTCAATATTTCCTATATATTTTCATATTGGAGCTCTTGCAGTGTTTGCAAGGTCAGAGTATTTTTTTCATTTTCCTGTGACTATAACTTTCAAGATTTCAAATACTTATTTTTTGTACTTGCTTCAGTATGAGTCTTTGCTAGCCCCAGAGAGGTTGTACTCTGTTGTGCTGCTGAAAGCCTCAGAAGAGCGTTCTGGGGCTTTCAAAGACATGACACAGTAAAATGAGAAGAGCATAAGGTCTTTCCAGGGAGGATGACAGAACTGCTGTGTAGAGGCCTGTTGGCCCAATTCATCTCCTGTTGGTCTCAACAGGAGACCTCGATTACATTCTGTATGCCAAATTTAATCCCTTTTAATAATAATTTAATTTAAAAGCAATTTTTAAAATATGTGAATTTTCATTGATTCTGTATCTAGACATTTCTAGTTAAATTTCTTAGATTGCTATAGAATTGGGAATGAGCAGTAAAACCTCTTTTTTGGTTTTGGCATTTAATGATTGTGATGGTGAAATTAGATCAACAAAAAGAAGCAGGACTATGCACTTTAGCTGACATTTTCTCAAGAATTTGCGATTTTATATATGTGAATATATAAAAGGACACACATAAGCAAGAAACCATAGTTGTTTTACCAGTAGACAAATGACTATGGAAAAATTCCTCCCTAGAGGCTTTGCACGCCGAAGTATAAACTCTACCACGTAACGACCTCATGCAGCTGTAACTCTTCCTGTTCTCTTTTATCAAGTGGTGGGTCTACAATGAGTTTTACACACTGAGATGCAAGGTGAAATTCTAAATTCTATTGAGGACTAAATTTTGTGGTGTGGCTAACCGGAACGTGATGAAGGGCCGGCAAAATGTTTTACATGATAGGATATAATGAAGCCAATTTTATCATAAAAACACACTTGTGTTTCCAAGAAGTTTGAGCACCTTATCATCTTCTTGTTTGTATTCTTTAATCTATGTTGCTTATCTAAGTTAACTTCAGTGCATGGCTAAACGTTATTAATGGAATTGATGTAAAACTTCAATTCCAGCCAAGAAAACTTCTGAATGTGTTCAGCTCCTATACAAAATGTGAATCAAACTGGGCTATGCTTCTCTTGTTAAAGGAGAATGGTCTCCTAAATTGTTAGTATACTAGTTTGTAGCAGACATCCTAAATAGTTTTTGTAAATCCTTCTATTGTGAAATAAAGTATATGAAGATTAATGTCCACAGTATGAACACACCTGCAGTCTGCATATATATGAAATATGTATAGGAATGTAGATACAATCACTTTGTGTTCTCTAAATGTTCGCTAATACATGCATGCTATTAACATTGTCACCAAATCCCTGCATACCTTATAAGATCAACTATATGAATTTTTCAGGAATTCATATTATTTGATGAATCAAAATTACAGTATAACTACAATTTAATTATAGCAAATGTGGGGCTTATTTCAGTTCTCCGTGTGCAAGAAAATGTAGATTAACACATAATTCTCCCATGCAGAGAGTACCTGATAAGTTCTCATTTAATCTCTCTTCCTGTCTGGTGAACACAAATGGTTGGCAGTCAGAACTGTGAGTCAAAGATAAAGGAAGATTTCTTATCCTAGCCTGGTTTATTTAAATTATGAGCTAAAGGGGGGAATGTGAATCTTGAAGAGATCATTTTGTAGTTAATGAAGCAGTTTTAACAGCCAACGAGATCTACCTTCAGCTATTTAAATGGCTCCAGGAATGTTAAAAATGAATATGATCGTAAGAATTCTTAGCAGAACATCTTATTTAAGTAAACTTTCCTTACCTCTGCTGCTTCCCAAGTTAAAGATTAATAATGCATTAATTTAAGATTTCTGAAACTTTTTTTCCCCAGATACAGAAAGAATTTAACAAGGAAAGCCCAACCATCGTTAAATACTGTGTGGGGTTCATTCAGATAATTTCAAACCTATAGTGGCATATTGAAAAGGTGTGAAAATACTTGGCAAGTCTGTCAAATATGCTTTTCTGTGGGTGTCCTGAAGGGGGTGCAGGAAGAGTAGTATTCTGTCACTATATTTATGTCCAAAAATTACGTTGTCAACATATTTTCAGAGAGCAAATGACATGTAATAAAAAGGAAAACTATTCACACAAACAAGGAGGAGAGTATGCCACTAACGAGTTTCTTCATGGAATTACTGACCAAACGATATCTAAGCCATAAGGATGGATGCAACACATTGCGTGATGAATAATTTATTTTTTCCTCTGACTTAAATTGAGAACTCTTTCTTTCTCCAAGCCTACTAGAAATGGAAGCCTGTGGCTAATATCCAAAGTAATGGAGGTGTGGGACCCTGTGTTTTGTGACAGATTAATTTTTCAATTCTGCATGAATAAACCACCGAGACCGCAGAATGTTCTTGTATGTAAGACCTGTCTTAACATCCTTTGCCTTTGAATTCTGGCTGGCTGAAGCAGCATCTCAGGCAGTGACAAGGCAAACAGGCTGATCAGTGGGCACGGTTGGAGGGTGACTGATAGCTATGCTACTTTATTCCCAACTACTTCTAATTTTGGTGGCAGACATGCCCTGCCTTGCTGTTAGCGTGTCTGTAGGCTTAACTATACAGAAAGTAAGAACAGAAGCCGTATCTCCTCGCTTTGTCTCTGGGCTGTGCTCAGGTATATATCGATTACAATGAAAGTTTAGAAAACAACAGAAGATTTTGATGTTACAGAAAACATTAGCATATCAACTTAGTAAACTTATAACGGCTTGACTGCTTTAGGGCTACTGATGATTCCAAAAGTCTTTGAGTGATGCTGTCCTCAGAATAAATATTGTGTATCTTAACTATCTCAGTAATAATAGCTGATTGATGACTTTCTTTTTTTTAAGTGTTAATAGGAGAATATTCTTTACACTGTTCTGGTACCAGTTTAGTTTCCATTGAAAACCTAAATGCACGGCAAGATCTCTAAACCAGAGCTTTCATTTGGGGCAGAAGCCAAACCCAAACACTGAACCAAGCTGCTTTCTTTTCCCAAGCAGGAGTTTTAAGGCTGCTTCTCTGTCCAGGCTGTGCATGACACTGTAACCAGAAGTGTGCAGCCAAATTCTTGCCCCTGGGACTCTGAGAGTATGAGAGTTGTTGTAGTCAACAAGTCTAAAATACCGATGAGGCAAGGCTCATGAGTTGTAGTAACCTAATTTATTGAACCAGCTGCTACAGCTTGGAAATCTGTTTACCTCTCTTTACAAAACTTGCCTTACAAGGTGTAGACACCATTAAATAAGGCAGCTTTAACTGGCACTCCACTGAAAATAAATAATCATCAGGACATTGTCTTCTGCTTCTTGCCCATTTCTACTTAAACCCATACCAAAATCCTAACAAAGTTTAATTTCTAGGCAACTGCCTCATTATAAGGATGATAGTGAGTTCTTAAATTTAAAACAAAGCATAGTATAATTTCACTTGTACTGGAATATAGAGGTATCAATTGCAAGAGAGACTTTCTGGCTTCATATAGCACAGTGACTTGACATCCCATGGTGATATAATTACTATATGCATTACAGATCTGCAGGCAAAAAAAAAGAAAGCAATGACAGTACCATTCATCTGATTTCCATAGGGGAAAATATCTTTGACATCTGTTTCTGTTTGTAGAAAAAAAAATTTAAAAAATTAGTATTTTCTGACAGTGCTTGCATGACATTAAGCTAAACTGCACTGTAAAAGCAAGATAATCTCCTTTATAACATACTTTTGAATAAAACCTAATCCTAAAAGGAGGCAAAAAACACAGTTAGCAGTGTCACTTTAGAACTATGGGGTTGTTTTTATTTCAGTATACCTAGATTAAGTGAACTGTCTAGGTTAGTGATTGATTTTTAGACAACATCTTACACTCAAAGATGAACTTGATTCTGCAACCTCAGGGAACTAAAATTCAGTGAGGCATGGTGTCTATTGTGTTTTCTCTGGTTAATATTGTACATATCTAGACAGCCCAAATTAGGTTTGGAATTTCAGGTCCCTACTGGGTGTTCATAGATTCTCCGGGCAGATCTGAGAAGACAGTGTTTGTTACCTTGTACTATTTTCAGCACTCTGTCTTAATATTTTTATGTCAATTACTTCCCTAATTGAGGGGAAAATACAGTTAACAGTGATAAAATCTTGAATCTTTTCATCCTGGCAATTTGATTACCATTTAAAATGAGGATTTCTTTGTGACTGAAAAGTTCAAAGTTTGCCTTTTCCCTTTTAGTGTTTTAGTGTACAGTAGAATCTTAGGAGAATAAGACCCTCTTGGCATATATGAGATACATCAGTAATAATCCTGTTTGCAGATATCCTGCATTGGCAGAAAATGTTGACATTCAGACTAAATGCTAGTGAGAGTTTTGCAGGCTTTTTTTTTTTTTTATAAAATACAATTTTATTATCTTCTTTGTAAGATTATTGCAATGTAATGTTGACTCATTATTCAGTTTTCACTCCATTGTTTTTCTGGTTTGGTTTTTCAATCCCCTGATTATACTTGACTCTTAAGAAAAGCTTTAGAGAATGCCCTGTATTTGCAGTGTGAATTACAATTGTGCTAGTGTGCATAACAATTACATTATAAATATTTCCTCAGCCATTTGATAAAGACTCAAATTAAGAAAAATAATTACCACTACAATTACAATTATATATAATTACGCTATATTCAATTTAGTTTATCTCTAACCTCCTCTTACCACGATGTGTTCATTGTTAAAGAATGAGGTTTTAGCTGGCTGTGTGGGAAGTAAACATGGATTTTTCTGTCCTTTATGACATATTTTGCTTAAATCAAGAGTGGCATGTTTTCTCAGTGGAAAACAAAGCTGTTTAGCTGGTGCAGCTTCAAAACCAGCCTTCCAGATGAAGAATTCTTTTTCTAACATGGAGTTTATCTTTGGTTGGGTTAGAGAGGCTGTTTGCTCCTAACAATGCTGCTTTCTTAAATATAAATTATACCTGGGTGAGTATAGTTAATTTGTATTTATACAGTAACAGAGATGTATGGCTGCTGGATTTTTTTCCTAACCCAGAATTAGCTAAACACAGAGGATGCTTTCTCAGTGAAGCACAAAGTCTTCCAGAACACTGAGTAAGGACCCAGTGTCTCCAAGAGGGAGCAGTGCAAATTCTTGGCACTTCTTTAGTATAAAGATTAGCCATGGGCTAATCAGTAGGTATCAAAACACCTCAGGAGGCAGAACAGCTAAGATGTGCTAGGCTGCTTTCTTTGCTTAGAGAAGGGATGTCTGTACTTTCCGTTCTCAAGAACGGCTCCTACAGCCTTACTTTATGGATTCATCAGCCCTTTATAAAAAGGGATGGAGAATGTGCAATCTAGAAAAGAAAGGGCTGTTTATTTTGCATCTCACAGATTAAAAAAATGCCCTGTGGTGTTCTATTGCTGCTGCTTCTGACCCAGAGTACCCCACAAGACCATGTTATCTGGTCACATGCCTCTCAAATGGTACACAGTTTTACTGACAAGGGAGGTTATGTACGGCATAGTCTGCATGGCGGTATTGTTGTTTGTAATGGATTTTATTTGGTATCTTCTTTATCTTGTCTTCAAACAGTCTCCTGATACTTTAAAGCAATCCTCGCATGTTAAACAGTCATGTTAATTGTGCTTTTCAGAGACTAAGTATTTTTTGTGTTTCTCTACTTGCTTTAGGGAATTCTTTTCCTATTCCAGATGAAATCCTGTTTTTAGACAGTCTCTCCGTGCAGCTTTGTGTCTTAGATGTACGTAATACTGTTTACTTGCTCTTCGTTACTCAGTATGCAATCTGCCAGTGTACTTTGACTCTACAAAGGAGTAATAGCCTATGATTAAAGGAAATTCTTAGGATTTGAGAGATCTGGATCATCTTTCTTTTTCGAGTTTCATAAAATTTTTATTTGTTTGAATTTAGTTTGAATTTAGGGTAAGTATCTCTGCTGTCTAACACAGTTTTTGAAAGTTGCTGCAGTTTTTATTTCCCCAGTCTGTCTTAAACTCTGAAATCCAGTGTTGACGTTAGTTGGCAGAACAGTAGCTACTCCCAGCAGCTGAAAACGGACTGCATAATATCTCAGAACAGGAACCTCAGCTCTTTCAAGTTCCAGTTCACCTGCATAAAGCAGGAGAGCAGTATTTATCTTCTCTGTGTGGGCACAGCATAAAGGTCAGTCAGAGCTGCACTAAGAGTTGGTTTTAAATAGTGCTTGAGGAAAACACGCAAACCAAGATAATAAAGTTACAATTGCATTTAGGTTAATGTACATTGCTTGTATTTCACTATAATCTCTTCATGGGAATGTCCCTGGTAGGACATAAGGTATTAATTTTTAACTTGTTGACTGTAATTAGCAGCATTTAGCTGACCTACTGTGCAGAATGGTGCAAGGTAGTTGGGTGAGTTGAATGGTTGAACATGTTCCTGAACAGGTGTTTGTGAGCAATTATTTGGAAAGTGTCCAATTTACTCTAATCAGGATAAACATTGAGGATGTATATCTCATAGGTAAATAGGAAAGAAATTTGAAATTACTCATGTCATGTTTCTTTTCATCAATGGGTGGATTTAGCTTGCCCATAAACTGAATGAAATGCCACGTATCTCCCCAAAAACAAGGAAGGAAGTCAAAATTAACAACACCCTCAATTTTAATTTTAGTAGCTTCAATCTTCTTGAGGTAAAAATGCAAGCAAAGACAACATTGCAGATTGCTTGGCAGTTATTGACACAAAGGGAAAATACAAGATTTAAAGGACAGAGAACTTGCATATAGGTACTAGTACTCTAAAAGGATGTCCCAAGGTGGGTGCTGGTGTCCCTACCAGACTCTCCAGAAGACCTCTCAGGCACCATCTCTCTGCAGACACAGACACTATAACCAGAAGCAAGCAACACAGTGCTCTTCTTCAGCCTACCTGTGTAAACATATTACTTGGTGACACCTACCTGCTTCCCCCAGAAAGAGGTGAGGGAGAGTCACAAATTCTGACTGCAGTCTTTCATAAATGTGCCTGTAGAGCTTGCTGCTGCTAACAGGGGTGTCATTAGAGCGATTCAAAAGCTCACCTTTCCATTAGTAGCTAAACTCTCCAGGCCTGGAGCCAAGTGTTCCTTCAGAGTCAAATTTTGCGAGAATCTCTATAGCTAATAAATATCCATCTCTGTGGATAATCAATATTATCTTCATTCCATCATTTGCATTTGTTATTACGGTGACAGAAGGTGGTAAAAAATGCTGATACTTTTTGCATGGCTTAAAATTTTCCAAGCTTTTTGTGATGATGAATGTGCCAATATCAGATGTTGTACCTCTTGAAAATCTTCCACTTACCTCACTAATGTATTCTGCTTTTCTCAAAGGAGCCTTTGAAATGGCTCCAGTGAGTTTGAACACCAGAATTTTAATAGATAATATGATAGCTAATTGAACAAAAACATTAGTCAAGTTCTATTAAACATCATATCTGCAGAACTGAATTTCAATAGAAAATATAGCTTTAAAAACTTTAGTAAAGGCAAAACTGCATTAGGCAAAACGTTCTTGAAAGTGTATTATCAGATATAACCCTTCTCAAAAAAACATACAATATTAGACACAAAGTACCATAAAAGAGCGTGTTTGCTAGGCTCTCTAAAATCTAGAGAATACGCTTGTTATGGAAACACAGATGATCAGTTATTTTAACAGATTACAACTGAAAAGGAGTTTTTTTTCAGTTCAGACATATCAGCATGTTAGTTTATATTAAAGCAATGATGGTTTAGACTTGTTTCTACAAGAGTGGCAGAACTTGATAAAAGATTGTGTATTTTATGTCTCAGTTGAGCTGTAAGCATTTTTAGTATTTGGTTTGTTTTCAGAAGAACTTGTGGAGAGCTGTGGTTTTTAATCAGATGCTAGAATCGAGCCCCTGAAGTATATTTGAGTTTAGGAAGGTAGGATTACAACACGTTAGTAAACAGTATATGCTATGTAATATGTGTATAGAATGATATTGCATAGTGAGTAATTACAGCAAAGTAAACCAATTCCATTGTGAAGTCTGAATTTAAATATGAGTTTTCAGCATGTCACAACTTGAAAACAATATCCACAAGTGAACTGATTTTCCATATACTTACACACTTTCTTTTGAACTAGACCTTGCATCTAGACCTAAACCCAACATTAAAACTCATTTTAACCATGCTAACTACAAAAATAATGAACATATTCTCTATTGTTTCCCCCCCATGTCTGATATTTTCCTGGTACAGAGATGCAGCAATGCAATCTTTGTGTAGTTATCATGGGCAACACATGTAAAACTATGCCTTTCCTTTCAGATCTGAGGTCACTCAGGGCAGCTCTGTGCTGTGTTGGGACACAGCTCCTCAAGGCAAACTTACACATTTTTTGCAGAAGGCAGCCTAAGGCCAGTGACAGGATTCACAGGTGTACAAATGAATACTCATCAGGGACCCCTAAGAGTAGAAAATTCTTTAGAACTACATCTGAGGTGAAAACAAAATTAATTTAGTGGCTACAAAGAGGAAA
>VXBJ01006029.1:1597175-1648246 GCA_013400055.1 Nycticryphes semicollaris
CAAAGAGGAAAAAAAAAAAAAAAAAAAAAACCCCAAACTGGGACAGATAAGACTTACCTTAAAATACCCTGAGCTGTCTGTCTATGGCATCCAAAGTTTCCTGGTGGGAAAACGCCACCAGGATGTCAGGTTTCCATCTTTTGTGTGTATGTACACATTTGAAAGGAAGATATCTTTTCAGAAAGAACAAAGAGTGGGGTTTTTTCCTCATATGGTTAAACTGCCCTATTAATGTCAATTTTTAATTTTATCCTTTGGGTTTCTCATTAGCTTTACACAATGTCTAGATTATTTAATTATTACATTTCAGCTTGTAGATGACATAAGACTTAAGAGCTTTTTCTGGTCTTTCACAACTTGTCGCTACATTTTGCCTGAAGCAGCTTTTGTATAAAATAATCTTCTCGTATTTAACATTCAGGGTACTCTGCAGAGCATCTTAAGAAGGCTTAAATGCTAAATAACTGTCACATAGCAAGTCGTAGTATTATTGCACTAAATTACATTGCAAGCAGTATGATAAACAACATCATAATGCTTTGACACTTTCATCATTAATTATAACTGAAATCTAATCTCAACTGGATTTTTTTCAGTAATTATATCCAGTAAAGCAAACATTAACATATACATGGAAGGGAGGGTGGAGGAAAGAAGTCTCCCAAAACCACAGCTGATATATGAAAATACTGAATGACCTGACAAGTTTAGGTTTAGAACAGGTTTTCTACATATATTAAGAGATTAAAATATCTGCAATATATTTGGAATTCATTGTTCGAATGATTGTTTTGAATACAAAACTCTGCAGTGACCTACTGGTTGTGTCATTTTAAGGTGGCATGTGAGACTGCTGTGTGAAACCCCAGATTTCTCATCTGTGGCATAGAAAACTAGTTTGAACTAAATTTAAAATCATGGATTCCTGTTATCATCAAAATACTGGATGAATGATATTTCAGGCTTCATACTACTATGCTTCCTGTATTTCCCTAAAAAGTATATATGATACTTATTAATGGCTACTCCATGTACCTTTTCCCTCTAAATAAGTGTTTGCTTTCCCCTGAGTAACTTTGTGCTGTTGGGGAGCTCCCAGTCTGTTAATGCAAAATATTTTCCTTTTTACTGGGAAATTTGAGGGTCTGGCAGCCAAGCTGTGGGCAGCAATGCTGTGTACTATTTACCATAGTGCTGCAATACAGCACCACAGCACCCTTTTGGCTGCTTTAGAGCCTGTGGCAACTCAATGGACGTGAATTTTCATTTTGCTTTGTTTGCAATCTTCCTAAGACTCCGTTTTTGCAAAGTACTTAAATGATTACGCTTTCCTCGGTATATTGTTATGAATTCCCTGCATGCTGAGCTACGAGATTTCTGCTGTATTTAGTTATCTCCAGTGGTTAGTAAGTCTAAAGAGACAGCATTATATCTGGAGTAACCTCAGCTCTTTTTTTTATTGGATACTTCTACACATACCAGATATCTTCACTGCTTATTATTTTACAAACCTCAGTAACCTGGCTGCACGTCCCTGAAATATCTATGTACTGTACCCAAAACATCAAAGTAGTAGAAAGGTACGTAGTTTTATTTCAGCCTTGGTTAGTCTTCAGTTGGTAAACTCTGATAAACTCTAGTCTGGGGGGCTTTTTATAGACAACACCTATTTTTCTGTGGTGGGGGATGCAATTCTGTGAAACTCTCATGCGGCTATTTCAACTTATACTTACTGTTACGCTCTCTGTAGCATATACAAATCCACAATATATTTCCAACCAGAAGGATCATACACTCATTGAGAGCTGAATTTTGAAAGTACTTTCATTGATAAGAGGGAATAGATGGCTTACTGTATCGGTGCATGTTGAGTCTTTCAAATGAGTATTTTTTTACTCTGTTACTATACAATTTTCATTTTTGAGAGTTCTTTTGTGTCTGGTATGATTGAGGCAGAAAGAATTTCTCTACTTTTATGTGAAAAAAACCATTCATCAAGGTGAGTATTTTCAGTTTTACGGTGTTAATACAATTTTAGAAAATCACCCAGCTGCTGAGATCACCTTTTACTTCCATGACAGTTAATCTAAATAGACTTGTCTTTTTGTTCCTCACCACTGTCACCAGAGACCCTCCTTACTGGAAGCATACGGAACTAGTCAATAGTAGAACGTGCATGCAAGTTTAAGGAAAAAAAGCTGTTAGTAAGTGCATTTCTTCTGCTCATGTTTCAGTCTCTTTAAACAACCAATGTTAAGCAAGCTAGCGCCACCTGAATTGCGTATGAAATGGAACAGACTTGGTCAGAGCAAAATTGAGAGGGAGGACTTCAGGGTTTTAAGAGACTCCCAAAGTTTCAAACTTATGTGTTTATGTAATTTTTATATGCGGTTTCATAAAGTGAGAAGAGCTGCTATTCTGGCATTTCCATTTATTGGATTCTTAGGAGGGGCAAAATATTCTGGGTTGTGTGATCAACCTATTGCTGTCAGAGACACCCATACTGTATAATCCCTTCTTTACGTTGAGCCTGTGTGCAGAATGAGGGAGAGACCCTTGGCACAGGGGAGGGAAGACGTGTTGGTTTTGGTTTGTTGCTGTTGCTCCTGTTGGAAAATAGTTCTATAGTCTCATATCTTGGATGGACACCAGACTTCTAGTTTTCAGTCTGTCATGTGGTCACTTTGGTCGTTTATCTGCATTTTGTCCTGTAGCTTAAACAGCTCTTTTTCCTCCATGGTTATTACCACCTCTTCCACCTCTGGAACTACAAAGAGCAATTCTACTTAGCTTTCAATTTCCATACTAAGTGAACTGAACAATTGAATAAGATGGGCTTTTTTTTTTCCCTCTGATACTCATACACAGTATGCCACAGAAAATCTTATTAGACCTTTATTGATGGTGTTAATGTTATTCTGTCTGTGAAGTCCTAGCATGTTTTCTTGTCTGTCATGCTGATGGCTAATAACTGATCTGATCAACTAATAAATCTGATGTTTCAGATGGCATTCCTCCAGTTCATGACAGCAGTCAATGTCAGCAATCCCTAACTGCGTAATAGGGTTCATGCACAATGATGTACTAATATATTATAGTGCATTATACATTTCATCTTGTTTCTGGTATAAGGTTTTCGATGTTACCTGTTTTGTACTGCACACAATATAAGCCCCATCTTGTGCATTGACAATCTCCAAATTTCACTTCAGCAGCCTGTTTTATGTTCACATTCCTACCTTTTGTGCCAGGATCATTACTGAGAGGTATTTGTCCCAAAACCAGAGCTTGAGGAATTGAACAGGTAACTTTTTCCTAGCTTAATGGTTTCTCTTCCAGCACAATTTCTTAGCCTGCTGTTATACTCTTCTAATAATACTTATTCTGTAAGCTTCTTATATGGCAATAGAGGTAATGTTTTACTGAAATTCAAATAAATTAGTTCTGTATTTCCTTTGCCTAGAAAAATAGTGAGCTTTTAAAATGGCCAACTCTCTGGGCTTGATTTTCCATTGGCACAATCCATGGTGCATTTGAAAGTGCTTTTATTTAATCATTTAATTGTCCTTTCATTCAGAACTTGTTTTCAGAATGTACGTAACACTGAGGTCAAGCTAACAGATGTGCTGTTGCTTGGATCACTCTATTTCCCTTTCTTCAGTAGAAATATTGTGTTTTCTGTTTTCCATTCCTGATTTGACAAATTTGTTTACTGTTCTATGTTATTGGACTTGGGAGCTTTTCATGCCAATTTCTTACTATTCTGGGATGTACTTTGTCTGTCGGCCTGTGTTCAAGTACATTAAAACCTTTGAAGTGAGTTTCCACACCAGTTGCAATAACCTCAGTTTTCACAGTTTCCAGACACTTTCAGCTATGAGTCACCCTCTCCTGACCTATGTTTTTTATCAGAGTCCTTGTTAAAATCTGAAGCCGAGTATCCATTTAGTTTTCAGGCCTTTTTTCCTCTTCCAGCTCTTTGCTTATTGAATAGCAGTCATTGTACTTTTTATTTGTATTTTTTATATCATTATACATTATGTGTATTATATATTATTTGTATTTTTTCTTTCATTTTATATAGAGAATAATTTGCTGTTCAGTGTAATTTGCTTTGTCAGGGCTTGGCTCTTGGGAATTCTCACTTTATCCATGTGCTTGCTTTCTTTGCAACAGTTTCTTCCTTCACTGAGCAGCACTTTTTCTGATTTCATGTTAGCTTTTATAAGATTGCTAAAATTTATCTTCAGAGGGTTCTTTTAGTGCAGGTTATTTCTGGAGGCTTTCTCTAAAAGTTAATTTTCTCTCTTTTTTTCATTCTTTTGCAATGGAAATTCCATGCATTTTTGAACCACAATTTAAGTAATTTTAGGTCTCCTCTATATACAAGTGTCTGAGGACTTCAGGTTTCCTAGCCAATAATTTCATTAATATCTCATTTTTCCCTGATCACATTGAAAACCTTGTTTGCGGTTGTTTACCTATGTGTGCCGCATAAACTTGTAATTCCTCTGATTCTGAACAGGATTCTTGTCAGTCTTCCATCGTGTATTGTGTACTTCTTTGTAAAAGTCAGGTTTTGGATAAGTAGTTGTACTAGGTGGTGGGTTTTTTTGGCTTTGGCTCTGATGTTATGGAATAATTGAATTTAACCATTTCTGTTATCTTAGGTTTTCTTATAGGAAATTTAAGGTAGTATTTATTTATGTAAGAGTGATAGAAAAGTATCTGTTGTTAGGCAAAAACATGTTTTTCTGCAATAGCCTATTGCAGAATCTCAGCCACTAGTCCTGCTTCTCCTGAATGTGTCACCGAAGAGATTTCAATTCAAAACAGCTCTGTTTTCTACACCACCACCTCTCTTATATTTCTGTGTTTTCTTTAGCACATTTTCTATTTGTGATTATTTTTCTACCACATACTAATGTTGTGTCCTGGAGAGCCTCTAATCCCTCCATTTTGTAGCCCATGTACATTGTCTTAGCTTATAAACATCTCTGCTTTTTCTCCCACTCATTATCGTGTTTTCTGTTTGGATGATAGCTGGGATGATGTTACTTATATAACAAACACTTCTATGAATATTAAACTTTTTATTTCTCTGTTGATGCACATACTGCTAACCCCTTGCTGTTTCTTTATCTTGCTGTCTCCTCATTTACCTGACTCATACTCTTTTCTGTCAAAGCAAGGGATAGGAGGCATCTCTCTGTGCTCCCTACTTCAAGCATCAGCAACACCAGGTGACATGGTAGAACTTTCCTGAGTTTTTGAAGGAATCATTAGTTGAGGTGATCCTTTCTTCTGGACTTGGATGACTGTAAGATCTCCAGAGCTTCCTCTGGTGACTGGCCTAATTGATGCAGGTCCAGGACACCTGTGAAAGCTGAAGCAGCTACCTGCTGTGCATATTTGTACGTGAGCACATGGTATTCCTGAGGTCTCCATTGCTGCCCTCCTGTCGAAGAGGAGAGGCAATTGCACGGAAAGGGTTTTTGGCTTCCTGCAGTATAAGCTTCAGACTACTTAAAACTGTGAGAAATTAGAAGTACTTGCTAATTCCGTATAACTTGTGAATTCAATTTTCTGGAAATTTGCTAACTCCCAATATCCAGACCAAGCTTGGCAAATCAGTTGGAGAAGGTCCGTGGAAAGAAGAGACATTTATTTCTCCAACGTTCTTGTTTTCATCTTATGTGAGTGGGATGCTATCAGTTGACTTCAGTGTATTGTGAAGTCTTAGCAAGCCTAGTAACAATGCTGAAAAATGAAAAAAAGGATTGGAAAAAGTCTGAATGTTATAGTTCTAGGGTCCCAAAGTGGAATGATAGATTGGTATGTTTTGCAGTAAAACAGTTGATTGTCAGGGTGCACCTGGTTTGGTGTAGCATATGTAATATGTATGTATTTTTTGTATGTAATATTTTTTTCAAGCATGAGAGTGGGGCAGAAAGAAAATTTTTTTTTCCCTCATGAAAGTCTTTTTTGGCTGTACCCCCTAGGCCTAAAAAGGTTGCATGTATACCTTGGAATACCTTATTAACTGAATTTTTCCTTGCATTTGTCTCTTCTCCTTCTGCTTTGTGATTTTACTGTTATCACAAAGGTCACAACATGCAAACCATCTAATCAGACCTTATTCTGAACCTAAACTGTTTTACAGCAGTAATTTAAGAATGCCAGACCTATCAAGCTGCCAGCCTCTCTGGATACACAGGATGTTGTTGATGCATGTATCATACATTAAACTGAATTTGGCTGGTTGGTAATTTTTACTACTTGTAGTTGACATATGCCACCAACTACGGGCAGTTCCACATACATGCACATTCCCATCAGAAGTAATAAGCAACAAACACTGATAACATGTTCTTGCTGACAGTTAATAAATATTCAGCACATGCTTGAAGGCTTCTGACATCCACTTAATACACATCCCATGGAGACAGCTTCCATGTGGATGTGTGGTTCACAGTCCAGCTGGCCTGTGATACCTTCAACACTTCCCTGGTTTATAGTAGCAGCAGCAGACCTGGACCTGAAGGTTCGCTATAATTTAGCAAGACCTGGGATATGGGGAGATTCATCACAGTCCTCAGCCACGTTGAAGGGAAAATTTGCAAGAACTTCTGTCCCTATGAGTTTGGGCTGAGATTGCTTTGTAGCTACACCAGAGAAGTATACATGGGAAATTTCTCAGTATTTCATTTTAGTTAGGAAAATAGTATAGACAGTGCTGGAGGAAGAAGAATATTTGCTATTTTTTCAAATATTTTTTAACTTCCCACTTTCCACCAAAAATATTAATTTCTGTTGAGAATTCTTACCCCCCCACCTCCTTTTTCTTTTTTTTATGGTATCACTCTCGTGAGCACACTTGAAGCCTCTGTCTTACTGAGGGTACCAATGTTCAAAATTCTTTAAGTTAGTTTTCAGGCTGGTGTGAAGGAAGAGCAAATCTACCCCTAATGGTGGTTCAACACAGAATGGTTTAACATAACAGGCTTAATAGTGAAGAAACTCTTTTCATTCACAGCTCCCAATGGATTCTGCTACTCTTGGGTATACATTGCATCTGAAAATTAGTTCTGGAAAGAATTTTTATTGCTGTGTGCATGGGATGAGAGTATTCTTTTTACCCCCCAACTGAGGAAATGAAGTGCTCAGAAGTGTTGCTGAAATAACTTTTATCTGCAGTGGAAATAAGGCTTATGCATCCCAGTAACCCCTGCTTTGAGGCACAGACCTTTCTGTAGAACGGAGACCACCCTTTGGAAAGCAATCAGAGGGATTTTTCTCTATTATCTGAGGATAAGTTACTGCTAACATTATCTGAGATCATTGATCTGGGTCTGCCTCACTGGCACACATGATTAGACAGCAGTATTTTAACATGTGGATTTTTAAGAATAAATTCATGTTCAAGTGAAGCTTTTTTTTTTTTTTTCTGTCAAACATTAAATTGATTTGTCTCTAGCTGCAAGTTATTCTTTATCCACAAATGCACCTGCTTAAGAATGAAAGATTGCATCTCAATCTTTGTGAGGAAATAACAAATCTGTTTATACTGAACATGGACAAATGATTACAGCTGGTCAGATTATTGCTTATGAAAAATTTATCTCCAGAATTTCTTTCATCCTTTCTTTCTCCTAAGGAGAAAATAAAGAAAGGGCTTTGAATTTTTATTAATGATTCATTACTCATAACTGATCAGTGAACAGTTTATGCAAATACACCTTGCAAATTGCTCACTTTAACTACTACTTGGGGTTATATCTGGATATTACCTTCCCATGGGAAGCAGAAGTGTGAACATTTGGATTACTGATATTTAATTATGGGAGAATAATGCATATCAAATGTTGAATACTCAGAGAGATACAGAAATCATTTGCAATGCACTTGCTCACACTGACTTGCACCTTTTAATAGAGTTCTTGTTGACGTTAATAAGTTACAAGTTAAGATGAATGCGTATAAATTGCGAGCTAACTATGTGATAGTTGAACATGTTATTCTTTGAAGCCAGTTAACCAGCAAGACCCATGTTTCAGAAGACTTAAATTTAATATACCTCAAGGAAATACCCCTTCCTGTGATTGAGTTTTAAAGAGAAAGATTATTTTGTTTCTCCCTCGCTGCCCCATCAGTGCAAAGAACACACATTTGCCTATTTTGTGAATTTGGAAGGGAACATTTGGCCAGTGACAAATGTGGTACAGGGCTTTTGTGACTCATGGTTCTTCTGATGGAGAAAAGAAAGTATTTTTATTATTCTTTGACTTTGGAGGGTCTGTGTAGGAGTTGGTGAGGAAAGTATGTTACCCCTGAGACATAACTTACTCATTGTTGCGTGATTTAAATGCCTATGGGAAAAGCTCTTGTATAAATATTTTTTTAAATATATTGTAAACCATTAATTGTAAAAATGTTATTAGTAGGAGAAATCTAATTTTATTTTAAAATTGCATACAGCTGAAAGTAATTGTGATGTATAGTTGTCAGAAGAATGGTTTTTACTGAATGACAGAGCCCTGAGGAGCTGGTAATATGCAAAACCAGCATGTGTCACTCAGCCTGATTTGAGTAAGACTCAAGGATTGCAAGTCTTTCAATGAAAAAGAGGAAGATTTTTCTAGTTATAGGTAGTGAGCGAAATTACCAATTAGAAGTTCACCAAATTGCACATAAGGGAGAAATGCACAGGGACATTTAAGAAATAAAAATGGATTGATTTATTAATTCAGTTTTCTCCTCCACAAGTGGCAGTTGTTTGAGCACTGGATAAGCATTTTCCTTTCAGTGAGAAACAATCATTGCTCACGGAGGTGTAATGTGCCACTAACAGAGGTAAAAAGGAGTTACTGACACGGTGCAAGTAGGTGTCTTGTTCAGAGCTCTATAATTTATTACTGCCCTCCTAGCATTTAAGTTCTTGGCTTGCTGTAGCGTGCTGCTGTGCAGGCAGTTATGCCAAAGTTGGATTATTACAAAAGCGTAGTTTAATGATAGCATACATGCCCATTAGAACAGGCTATCTCCTAATTTTATTTACTTGCTGCTGTGGCATGCACCATGTGAGACAAAGATATTTAGTCCAAAGGGAATGTGTACCTGAGGTTAGTGGTCTGAGGATCAGATCCTGTTGCAAAGGTTTGACTAGAGGATTAAAAAGCCCACAGATAAATGCTTGATCTTGCACATGGGCTGCCTTAAAATTCAGTTGTTTGTGTTAATGTGACCACAGTTTCACCCAGTTAAGAAAGCGACTACTACACACAGCTAGCAAATTGCTAAAAATTAAGAACATTATCTGTGGGAGAAAAAAACCAGACCAAAGGGAGTCTGTCCTCTGGAGAGCCACAAACACCCTGGAAAGGTACCTGAGAACTTTTTCTCATGAGGAGGCGATAGATGTGCTAAAGAGCAGAACAGGGTCCTAAAGGATTCATAGACTGGTAATGATGTATTTTACGTTGAAGAAAAGCAAAACAAATAAGGCTCCTTTTGCAAATGTTAGGTTTTGATGATGGAAAGCAGTGAGACCAATTAAGATCCATTCCTCTGCTAGTATCAGAGATGGCAATTATTAACCTAAGAACACAAATATGACTGAAAATAGTTTGTTCGTACAGTCATAAGCTTGACACTGTATACCCTTGGTGCAATTGTAATTCCAGCAAGTGTCAATATAGAATAAACAATATTAAATGAAACAACTGTCTTGACAAATTTAACTTTTACATGCAGAGGTGATATGGAAAATTTCTAAGAGGTGAAAAACAGGATCTGAAAGAACTACTTCTAAATGCAAACCAAGAACCTCTCTGTATTATTTTACTTTTTAATTAGATGAAAATAAATGAATTGAAAAGATGAAAGGAACTCATGTAACATCTCACTTCAAAGGACAGCTTCACTCTTGAGGAGTGTTTAAAAAAAAAAAAGAAAAAAGAAAAGCAAAGCAGCTTATTCAAGAAATACTCTTCCCCTGTGGGTTTGGTTTCGCTTTTACCTGCTTTAGAAACTCAGGAATGACTTCTGCTCATTTGACCTAAATGGAGTCATTACCCTGGTGTAAAGGAGAGTTGCAGCTGGCTGACAGCGATTTCCCCCCACTGCGCTCCTTCACTGCACTTTGCACTGACTCAGCAGTGCTCTTAAATAAGCGGGATTCATTTTGACCTTGTGATGGTATTTTTATCAAAGTTTCAAAGCTGTGTGCTGTGTTCTGGACAGAAATTGTGCAGTGGCTCTGTGTCTGGGTTTGCTTTGTCTGGGCAAATGAATTGGAAAAAAAAGCAGCTGAATCACTTGACTGTCTGCTAAGCGAGTCAGCCTTCTCAGAATCCAGAGGCAAGTGCTCCAGCCCAAAATATCTAAAAGCCATGCATTCTGTACTTTCCACATACAGAATAGCTTGCATCAAGCAAGGTATTTTACCGCCTCAGCATTGGCTGATTGGCCTTGAGGGCTCTTGTGGATTCCTGACTTAAGTCCATGCTGTCCAACTCCAAGGTACGATTTTTGTCTTCCACCAATTTTTAATTGTAAGTTCTCTCTTTAAACATGAGTTGTTTGTTTAGCCCTTGAGCACTTTGTTTCCGATCACATCTGTCAGGCCATCACTCTTGTCATCATATTTCCATGTACAGGTGATTTGTCTAAGGAGAGGATGAATTAAAACTGCCCAAGATGTCACAGTTTCCTTCCTTGTTTCAGTTGCCCTGAAGTGTGGGATAGTGGTTTTAGAAAATAACATTTATATGGAGAACACTGACAGAGAAGTGTCACAACCACCAGTTGAACAAGGATTCAAAGAAAAGCTAGCCTATCTTTATCCCTAGGAAGATCCTAAATGTGGGACATCTCTCTGTAAAGTTATAGTGCTCTCATGACTCAAAGGACAAACTGCTGCTTCTAGAAACAGAGGTCTTTTGTGACTTTGAAAAAAAGAGTAGCTCATCAGCGTCATAACTCCTTGATAGATTCAGGCAGGCTGCTCTGTTTTTTCGTTATGCTACGAGCAATTTAACCAGTTTGCCAGGTAGCAGGTTGATGTGAAATGCTATCAGCTTTTCACAAACACAATCAGCTAAGCAATGGAGCTCATCTCAGCCGCGATTAAATGGTATCAATTATAATAAGAACTAGATAAGAGAGATAAGCTTGTTTCTTGGGTTGGTGTTCTGCAGTATTACTTTGGGAAATGGCTTCTAGACCAGCATTCAAATGAACTTCATCCTAAACTGATTATTCTAACACTGGAACTGCCACTGAGTGTGGAAACAATTTATTTGAAGCATCAATTGCATCAAATGGAAAGGTAGCCATTGAAGTCAATGTTTTGCAATGCAGGGAGCAGTTAAATCTCCTGGTAGAGTGTTCTCTGTGTCCCAAGAGGGTAATCGCTACCATTCATAGCATCACATTTTGCCATAGTACTAGGTAAAATTGCTATAGCATTTAAGGCTTAATTTGCTAAATATCCAAATTTATAGATTTGCTAAATATCAGAATTTATAGATGATTCCTGCAAATTTTTCTGAGGATAAAGCAAAACAATCAATTCAGTATCTGGAAATATGGGGGAGATGACAGCTTTACATGAAATTGCACATCAGGTGTTCAGTAAATCTGAAGAATATATGAGAGAGTCAAGCGCACTGGAAGTCATGTAAATACACATACTATAGGAATCATAAAATAGTAGTGCCTGCTTTATCAGAAATGGAAAGCTACTAATGTAGAAATAGAGGGAGCCATATAAACATACGAAAAGGAATGTTGCAGAATAGTCCATATGTAAATTGTAAAAAGGGACCTGCCCATATCCTTGAGCAAATATTTTTAACATTCTTTTTTATTCTTTTATGGTTTCTGGTTCTTGCAATGCAGTTCCCAGCAGGCATTCAGAAAGAATAAATAATGTGGGTCTGACAAAGCAAAGCAGGATGCATATACTGCCACAATGATTGTGTGGTTCTGGATCATAATGCTTGATCAAATTCCCACGATTGCATTTGCTTTCTTTTTTCTGAACAGATTCCTAGGCTCTGGACTATTTCCATGAAAATCGTTAAGATCTTAGCACAGTAATGTGATTCATGCATCTCTTCTATTTCTTAGCAATGGATGTACTGCAGTTTTCTGCTTAGTTAATAGTCACATCTAATGAACAGTAATTCAATTTTCACTTCTCCTTTTACTATAGGTGAGATCCAGAGGCCTCGAAGATCTAGGCTGGCACCTTTGTTGCCCTTTCTAGTGCTTTCCTATTCTGATGATGATAAGGTTGTTGAGGATTCTACAGTCTTTTTGATGGTCTCAGTGCCAGCATCTCTGCTCTGGCTTTTAGTTCCCAGTGGTTTTTTTTTTTGCTTTGCTGGCCATTGCCAGTAACTGAGCAGGGCAGGTCAATTCCCCCTCACGAATCCTTTCTGTAATCTCTCCTTGGCAGCTGTGTGGGTTCACTGTGACATTTCCTGCAGCCAGTGCAAATTTTTAATGTTTTTCTGCATTTAATTCCAAAACCACTGCTAGCCTCTGCCTTATCTCTTCTTTGTCCTCCTCCCCCAATTTTTCTGGCTTTTTGGATAAAGTACTGCCTCCCTCAGATACTGGTCCACAGGTCTCTGTGAAAATATGCCTGGTGTTAGGTCTCTTTCAAATCACAGGTGGCCATTTTACATTTCATCTGAAAACCAGCAAGGTTTCTTTGCTATTAATTATTACTAGGCAAGATTCATAAATTCCTAAGAAGGATGCTTTGGCCTATGTTGTGTTGAAATATGTGGGCATGAGCGGTTCTTTTTGCTGCCCTTATCTGTCTTCTTTCATCCCAGCTGAACATGTTACTGTGTATACCCAATATTCACATATTAGTCTTTTGAGTGGAACTTTACCAAGTATTTTTAGAAGTTCTATATGTCCTTCAGCTAACAGCGTCACTTGCAGCGTCTAATTATTTGATAACTGTAGGCAAATGAAATGGATGATCAGTAAAAAAAAATCACTGTAGAAGTGAGACCTATTATGCTATTCTATTGAAATTTATTTTATTAAAGAAAACGCATTTGAAGTCTGACATTTTTAACCTTTGAGCTTTCTCACAATACATATTTAATTGTGGTACCAAAAGCTTGTTACATGCATTATGAAAAAAGGTACATAAAAAAGTTACTCCCTATTTTCTTGCCTATTATGTTATTTTTTTGTCTATTATGTTGCATGTAAAGTATTTTTTCCTAAGAGTGCCTCTGTTGTGCCCCAAGTCATCCAATTTTTCGATGTGGACATCATCAACCGTTTCCGAAAAAGATTCAAGGAACACCAGGTCACAATCATTTCAAAGTGGGGCAAACACAAGGTCTCCAGCTGTCTCTTCACCTGTTCCCAACATTTTCTGCCACTGTCAGAAGATAACTTAGGATGTTGTAACATATGGTCGTAAGACATGACTGTTACCTTTTACTCTAGAAATCCAAATCCCACAAGTAGCCCACGCAGGGGAAAATACCACTTTCTTTGGGACTGTTCATATGAAGCTCTGCCTTTTAAGAGTGTATTTTTATTTTACAGGACCTACAAGACTGGAAGACAAATCCCTAAGGGAAGAGTTCCCACTCTGCGAGTTAGTCATTAAAAAAAAAAAAAAAATAGCTCTCAAAATAGATATAAAGTCTGTGCTGTAGCTGCATGGTTTGTTTACTGTGCTAATTTCTTCCATTCTTTAGGTTTGAAGATGGCACAGTGTCTTTTCTTGATATCATTGCTCTGAAACATGGATTTGATGTTCTGGAAAAACTCACAGGTCAGTTAACATAACTCTAGTACTAAGACTGAAGTTCCAGATTTATACTTGGGGCACAAATCTGATCGTATTTCCTAAGGCTGTAGCTTAATTTTCCTTTGTTGTTTTACTATCCATGTTCATCAGTGTGAAGATCAGACTTCAGTATAACTGGTTTACTCAGGTCTTGCATATGTTTCAGCCTGGTTTGGAAAAACAAAATATGTGGACTGTTCTCCACAAATATATACACAAGGCTTGAGTACATGGAGCACATATATTTGTCTCACACTCACAAAAATGCAACAGGAAAGTAATAAAGTAGCAGAGCTACATCCTGTTGTGACTTGCTGCAGTAAGGGTCCCTGCTGTGGGAACTTGACCTGGTGCAGGAAAGCCATTTGGTAATATAGATTCAGAGAGAAACCAAAAGAGAGAGTTTAGAGTACGCCTCAAAGCTTTTTGTTAAATAGGAAATATAGTCCCAACTATGCAGGTAGCTATCTTAAAACAGCGAATTTGCCAGACTATGACTTGTCACAGTGGTTTATTTATGTTTGTACTTTGACACACTTTAGTGGAAAACAGCATTATGTTGTTGGGTGGGGTTTTTTTTCCCATTTTGTTCTCTATTTTGTATAACTTAGCACTGTAAGTCTTATGGAAATTCCCAGAAAATCACAAGGCTGTGAAATTTCAGGGCAGTTCCTGTGCCTTGAGGTGCAAAGTGAAAGAGGGTTAAAGAGTCACAGGCTGCAACAAGGGAAATTCTGACTGTTCATAAAGAAATAATTTCTCAGGATGAGGATAGTAAAGCACTGGAGCAAGCACCCAGGAAGACTGTCAAATCTCTGTCCTTGGTGATGTTCAGAATTTGACTGAGCTCGGCTCTGAACAATCTGGTCTAGTTTAAAAGTTACCCCTGCTTTGAGCTGGAGGTTGAACTGGATGACCTCAGAAGGTCAAACCTAAATTATTCTATGGCACTCTTAACTACCAAAGGCTAATGCCTCCTTCCATGCAGAGGGCATTATAATGCAGGCTGGGGGCTCTTGAGCTGTGAAGAGTGCAAGACAGACCTTTCCAGGTACTGCTTAGGGCCTATTAGTGCAGTAGGCTGAGCCTGTGGCTTTGTGCACTAGTAACTACATTGGAGATTTATAAACAAGCTCACAGCCTTCCATCTTGATCTTGCTTGTGGTTTATGGAATTGAAATTCTTCATCCACACCAACTTTGAAAAGGTAGTGCAAACCCGGCAAAGGTCTCTTCACAGTGGACTTCTCTGAGAAGATCATTTTCACGGCACATTTCCTACTTGGGGAAGAGGCCAGTGCAAGCTTTCTGTCTTGCTATGGAGTCTCATATGAGTGTCCTACTAGTTAAACTTCCATGTTTTAGATTAGAAATTTCTTTTGAAGTTGTTGGAATCTGCAATAATTAAGATCACAGTATGCTTTTTTCTTTTTGGTATGATTTATACACCTTCACCTAACTGTTGGTTAAGTCATAACCAAAAAATAAAAAAAAAAAAAGAAATCAACCCAAAACAAAAACATTAAACTGAACACGTTAGTATCCTCAGTTGGCTTTTGTAGCACATCGCAGTGTTGACTTCACTATAGCCAGCAGAAATGCCGAAGAGCCAGTGAATTAGAAGAACTATTGTTCTGGATCCTGAGAGTGGCAAAGTGCGCTCCTACACTAGTCATTCCTAAAATACAGGCTTTAAGGCAGTAATATGGTAATAAGTTGCACATTCTCACCTGTTTTTTTTGTCTCTGCTAATCCTTTCTTTCCAACCCTAATTGGTAATGTAAGAATGTGGATGTCCCCATCGAGCCGGGGCAGCTATAAATCAGAATTGTTAATGAGCTGATCAGAGGAAAGTTTGTCTGTGTGTTAGATGTCTCTCCGAGATAGTGGGTGGCAATCTAACAAGAATGGTAAAATCCTGGGATAACTTTCTCCCTGTCACTGAAATCAGGAGAGGTTTACAGTAGTATACAACCAGGAAAGCAAGATGGGAGAACACTTAATAAATTGCAGTGATTAATCACTTTCTATGCCTACTCTATTTTTGTAGTTCATAATAAACTATTATGTTCCTAATGAAAGAGATTGACTTTTTTAACAGTAGTACATCAAATGACTAATCAATCAGTATTTTTTTAATTATTACATTGTACTTGAATCCTATTTATCCCTGATTTGAACCATAGAGCCTCATTCCTATTCAGATCATCCACTAAAAAAGGTTTTACTAATGTGAACGCTGTGTGGTTTAATTTTCTTGCAATTCTGTGTACCCTACTGCTCATGGGATAATGGAGAAAAGGTGGGTTTTCTGCCTTACATCACATGCTTGCTGTGAAACTAAGCCATGAACTCCGGATGAATGAGAACCTCCTCAGAGTCCTTGTTCACTTTCAGGGTTGCATTTCACTGTGAGGACTTCACCTGTGGGGACACTGTTATTAATGGTCCCATTGAAGTCAATGGAGAAATGAAAAGAAGGCTAATGAAAGCCAGGGAGCTAGATGAGGACTTGGGAAACCTGAATTCCTTTCCTCGGCCACAAAATTTGCTTGACTTTTATTAAATCACATAGACACCACTCTTCAGGGGAGCAGGGACTTTGGTAACTAAATGTGTTTTCATATCTGCATTTAAACTCTGGTAGGTTTTATCTTACATTGCTGTCAACACCTGCATCTGAGGTGACCATTTATATTTCCGTTGCTATCAGTGAAACAGGCAGTACTTCACCAACTTGATCCCTCTGACCTTCTGTGGAAATTCAGGATGAGAGGAGATAGAGCCAGCAATGCCATTTCTTCTCATTGTCTGTTAAGGAAGCTTACAGGTTAGCTTAGTGTGGTATAGGGCATTTACATAACTCTCCTGTAAATGATCCATCCGGGACTAGAAATCTGAACTGTCAAATTACTTGAGGTGGAAGTAGTGTTTTGGGTTTTTTACCTTCTCTTAGATTTGCAGCTTGTGTTGGGAAGGGCAGGTTCTACATTTCTTGTGGTTGAAATAAGCCAGTAAAGCAAGACAAAGAATGTGCTGGAAGAACCCCAAGGAGCATGAAGGTTCAGCATGAGGTTTTCTATTTGGGAAACTGTCATTCATCTGTTATTCTATGAGTGATTTCTGATTTGCAACATATATTTCATGCTTTGAATCCAAGTTTATTCAGGTAGATGTTGCTTTCTCTGGGAAGGAAAGGCTAACGTTCTGACAGCATACAATTTATCTTGCAAAGGCAAAAATATATTCTGTCTTGGGAGTCAGAATGTCCTAGTGAAAAAGATGTCTTATGTAAAGAATGTGTATGTACAGCTGACTTCATAAGTCTGTCATTGTTTGCATTTTCAAATGACTGGTTAAAGTGGATTAGGAGGAAAGAAAACTAATTTCTTTCTTTTGTATCAAAAGAAGCCGTTGTGGAGACTGTGGTTAATTTATTAGGAAAGACACGTTCAACTGAGCATATATTTGCTAATGGCTGTAGATGGAATTAAAACAACTAAAGAATCAGTATTACAAAACGACCGAGTAGGTGAGGCACTCCTGTGAACTGGCTGAAAGTACAGCCATGGATATACAATGTATTGGAAGGCAAGTTTGAATTAATTGATGGGGCCTACCTTTTTTTACTGTAGATGCAGAAACTGTTCCCAGTTCTGCCTGAAGTAGCTTTGTGAAATCTGTCACTTTTATTAAATAAAATGAAAGAAATTGTTGTAGCCTACATCAACAGAGAATGGGTGTAAGAATCCACTCTTCGATAAAGTCTGTAGGAATATTACAGCAGTCAAGAGTAATGAAGCTCAGATACTCTGGTTCTTAGACCTATCTAACATTGCTTACAAATGGCTAAAGGATATCTTGGAAAAGAAGTGCTTTCTGTCTGTAATATGTTTTTCCCTGTATCATTTTCTGTGTCAGATATAGTTAGGATCTGAAATATCTGTCATTTTCACTACAAAACTGTCATTGACATTGCTAAGAGATAGAGAAACTTTAAAGTCCTGTGGGACGATAGATTTCAAAGGAGAACAGAAGCAAAAGCTTTTAGGCTTGGGTGCAGACCTTCCAAAGACTTTTTGCTATCTAAATTGATTGATTAGGTTAGGGTTCCTATTATTCTTTTTAAATGGGGAAAAAAATAAAAATATTCTGTGCTTGTGTTCTTAAAACCTGTATAAGAAATACTCAAGAATTATCTCTGTATAGTTCCAGCTAAAAACCAGCATTGAAAGGGAATTGGAAAATAAAATTCCACATAAATTAATTTGATTACATTTTAAGCAATGTGATATATTGGTAAATAATTTTTGCCACCTCTTGATCTACTAACAAGGAAATATTAGTGGATACTAATTTAATTGACTAATGTGTGAACAGCTTTCTTACTGACATGCACCTGGAAAATGAACCTCGACAGGGTGGTGAAATAAATTTAGTTATATGAAAAACTAGAGCCCGCTGATTGGAGAGGGGATCAGCATTTTGGCATTTGCGGAAGAAGGTCTGGCTGACGTTAGAGGTGTGCACGTCAGCCATCCCATGGCAGATCTCAGGGTTCCGTTCTAGGGCGCACTGGCTACCATGGCAAGGATTACCCAATTACATTTATTACATTTTTAATTTCCTAGCTAACTGGATCCAGCTGTTTCAGCCCTTCATGCAACACAGAGATTTTATTCTAAATCCAAAGGGTCTAAATTAAAGCAAAAGGAAATTTGCATATTGTGTAAAACTCTACTTGTTCAGCATATCCAGATTATATGGTGCTAATCACAAACACTAGATAGAGTAAATCCTCTTGAAGTCACCCTGGGGTTAAGTCAAATGCTTTACACTCTTTGACACATACCCATGAAATATGTAATCAAGTCTGTTTGACGTCCTCTCCTAATTATGTGTGTGTATTTTAAGCAGATGCTTTTCCAGCTGATCTGTGCCTTTTGAGATCCTTTCTTCATTATTAATCAGAAAATCATGCTGTATGTGAAAGGCAAGTGCCAATTATGAGAAACTAATATTAGTTTCTTTCCTTAGAAGCTGTACTTCTGCAAATAAGACCATTGCCAAATAACATATAGATGTAAAGAAACTGTAAGAACCTCTGAATGTTGTCCATCAGAGGCATAATTATTCTAACATGTACTGTGCTATTTCAGCCTAAAACTAAAATTTATTCTTTCACATACAATTTTTTTTAGTTTGAGGAGAAATATTAAGTAAAGAAAGATTGGAGGTGGGAATGGACCGCTTGTTTTCACAAAATCTAGAATTTAAATGATTAAAATATTTTCCCCCAAGCCTCTACAGTTGTAACTTCTCTCAAGAACATTAATACATAATCTTAGCCTTTCTTAAATTCATCTTACTCGGGGAGGAGATATCAGGAAACAAAATCAATATTTGAATAACTTGGGAGTCACTGAGTTTTAGGTAAACCCAATTTTTCTTGTGACTGCGTAAGAACAGACTTCAGAAATTGTTAGTGACCTTGTTGGTTTTACCCCTGCTCTTCAGCTGAGGGATGCAAACTGCCACTTGGCGTTTTGCTGAAGTTTCAAACTTAGTATATTCCCCTCAGTGTGTTTAGCAGAGACATCTACTGGCAAAACGTTAACTAGCATTCTTTTCCTCGGGTCCCTAAAATGCCACTTCTTACACCTGTGAAGGGAGATCTGCTAATACAGAAATGAGCACTTCGAAGCTTTTAGATGTATTGGAGTATTATATCTATCGTTTGGGAAGAAACATTAAGTAGTATATCAACAGACACAAAATTAATAAAGGGAAAATAAAATTTTCTTATTGTCTCACTAAGGTTACTTTCTGTTGAACTGCTACACTACTTTTAGCAGGGATGTGTATATCAGAGAAGAAAAGAATAAGCGAGTTTATAATCCATTGCAGATGAACAGAACTAATTGCAAATCACTTAATAATTGTAGTTAGTCTCCACTGATTTTGATTCAGTCGATATAGAATGGAAAGAAAGAAATGACAGGATTTAATCAGAAGAGCTGTTCCGCCTGCATTGACTGGTTTCATGTTTAATGCTTGCTCCACAGTCACAGTTTATTTTTTTGATAAACATCTGCCGCAGCTGTCAACTTTGCCGAGTTCTTAAGGGCTCACAATGGAGCCATTCTAGATGTGGTTTCAATGCTTGTGTGCTACCTGCTCTAGTTGTGGTTTAAATACTTAGGGGCAGTCAGTGGTGGAATGAGCAAATACCTGACACCCACAGGGATGGAGATACCAACAAGTCCTCTTTGGGCTCAGGCCCTGGAGGAGCCCCCAGGAGTCCAGCCAGCAGCCCTGCCTCTTCTTCTCCAGTTCAGCCTCGACACCCTGCCTGGAGACGCCCACGTACCTTGGGGTGGGCATAGCGTTGTGGAGGTGGAAAAACAAAACTGAAACAACAGATGATTACATCCCCCCAACAAAAGGTCATTAATTATGTAAAAATCAGTCTGCATTTTTGAGTAGTCTGTGGATTCAACACACTCATCCGCCTAGTTGGAGTGGGTTTATTTTCTCACAATTGCAACTGGTAAAATATATTTTAAGAAGCACATGTCTCTAGTGTTTGGTATTTTTCAGGAGGCAGTTGGATCATTTTAAAAGAGGTAAGTCCCTCTTATAAGAGGCCTGCTATAGCAGTGACATTTTTCAGATTGTCTGTATTCAAGTAAAATATCATTATTCTCTGAATTGAATGCTTACTGAACCTATTTTGATCATGTGCTACATTTGTGAAAGTATTCATTTTGGTTTCCTCTAGGTTTATATGCATTTGTGTTGGCCATTTCAGGTCTGTTATGCTTTCAGGTCTATGTGTGTACCTCAGCCAAACTCTAGACTTAAGATCCACACATCTGCTTATCCATATCGAATCCTCCCTTCCCCCATTTTCATCCATGTCATAATTTCTATGAAAAGAAGACTTCAGTGGGCAAAGAATCTCCACTTGTGAGCTGCTTTAATAGCAAGTGTGGTGGTTCTATGACAGCTGGGAAAATATTTTTGTACTTTTTTCCATCTACCCATCCTCCTTCTTTCTTTTTTTCTTTTTATCTTTTTACTTCGAAGAGCTTACAAATATTTTGTTAACACATCTTACAAATTGTGGTCTACTATACTGAATTTAATACAAACATTTGAAATTGGTTGGTTTAACTTGATTGTTGCTTATGGTCATATGAATATGGCCATATGCATATGACCATATGCAGGTTGTTACATATGCTTGGTATGCTTACGCATGAATGTGTTGTCTCAAGTTGATGCTAAAATGTCTGGTTTATTACAGTTTTGATCGAGAATTGCTACTTTTGTTATTTTATTCACATTATTAATTGAAACCCCAGGACACTAAAATTTCTGCCTAGTTTCTCCTTTAAAGTGTAAATTTCCAAATCAGCTTGAACTTTGGCTACCTTCCTACTGAATGCTTCATAGGATTTTAAGGCAGTCATAAAAATCAATTTATTTTGTAAGTATTAGGCTAATGTCAATTATATTCTCCCAAGTATCTACAAAAATTGTGCTGAGCCGGAAAAATTCTACCATAAGATAGTATTTAAATAAAAGATACACTTAGCTTTATAAATTGAGAATACAGAGATGTAATAAAAACTTCTTTGGCTACCCAGTCCATGAAAACAATTTGATGCTCTCTTAAAAAATAAGGACTGAATGAGCAGATTTCTAAATTAAATGAATTTTATCATCAATACTACAAAGCACCGGAATTTAAGGAGGTAAGATTGCTGACACAAATTTTCTCAGCTTAACTACGTCAGTTCAAGGACTTTAATTTTTTGCAGTAGAGTGATGTTGGCAGAAGGTCTGCTTGGTTATATGTCATTATTTCGCTAAGCAGACTTTATTGAGCTATCATCACCAGAGCTAGTGTAAACTCTCTTTATGTTTTTATATATGATTTTATACCATGATCACACTAGAAAATACTTTGAGGAATAAAAACCTATTAGATCTTGAGTGTCTAGCAGCACAGTTCTATATTTTAGGCATGATGTTCCAAGTCAGAATAAAATAAGGTGAAAATGCCACACTTCTGACATAGTAGCATCCTACACCCCAGCACTGTGCAAGGAAACCAGTATTCAGGATCATGTGGAGAGTCCTCACCTGATATAAACTGTCGTTGTTCACTGATGTTGGTGAGGTCAACATTAGTGGAGATATTTGACACCACTTGCCCCTAAATCTTTGACCAAGATCATAGAGATGCTGTTTGAAAAGCCACCCCACCATGGGTGGGTTCGAGAAACATCTTTAGAGTACTGACCCCTAACAATGGAGCTGGTTTATCTCCTTGGACATAGCAGTTAGGGGTTCATACCATGAAAGACCTTCAGCCCAGAAATTAAGGGGCAAGGCTGGGGGATCAAAGTTATTGAGCTGGTTTTATTTATATAAACAAATTTTTACAAATTTTGGCAACACTTTTGAGCAGTACGATCTTCTTTCCAGATAAAGAAAAAATTGAATAAATTGATTCTAGATGAGTGAGTAGATAACAGGGTAGATTGGATGCTCACAGTTATGTTGTGTTTGAGCCTGTTGTAGGAGAGAGAAGAATATCTATTTTGAAAGGTTTCTTTTCCATTATAGATTGTATAATACCAACAATAGTATATTTTCCTGTTTGTAAGTATGCATTAGGCAGTGAAACTCAGCTTCTAAGTAGTAGAGAGCCTGGGCCCAAGTGTAAGCTGTTTTCTTAAAATATAACAGAAATGATGTTATGTGAAACTGAAAAGCAACAGGCCAGTGCCTTTTCAGAGTGCTTCCAGACACCTCTTTTTAATTTCTTACATTTCTTTTTCTTCTTCACATGAGTGGTAGGTTTTTTGTTGATGTTGTTTTTTGGAAATTAGGATCATTTTTGTTTGTGGAGCTGTTTTCAACTATTTTTTTCATCTGATTTTATTTAAAACAAGTATCATTAGATTGTTTTGTTGTAATGTCTTTCTTCTTCACTGTCTTTATTGATTCAGTATGAGAATATCTACTTTTTATTTGGAGATAAATAAGGTCATCTTGTAGAGAGACAAGAAACTCAGATTTCACTAAGGCTCTGGTTCATAAGATTTGCTAATTTACTATCATTGCTGCTGATTAAGTGATTAAAAGATTTCTGTTTCCAGACATCCACCCTAAATCTTGGCCAGAGTTGATGCCTAGAGGCTGAGTAGTCAGTGTACTTACTTCTGAGCTCTGGCAGTTGGCAGCCCAACCTACTAACTTAAGTTTCATCTGCTTCTGCCTCCATAAATAAAAATCCTAAATGCTGTGGCTGAATATTGGGATTCACAATCCTTGTTAGGGCTATATGGGTGAAAGTTACAGTGTTTGCCACTTCTGGCTTATAGCCCCTTCTATAGCCAGTGTGTTGAGTAGTCTGACAAAAGCTGCTAAGCAGAGGCTTGAATTTCATATTGATATAATCTAAAAGACACAAGTCTAAAGGTATTTGAGACGTAAAATCTCCCATAATTTTATATTAAGATGATATGGGTTGAGAACAGAAGCTGTATGGACTATCTTGGAAGAAGTGTGAAAAATACTTGAGCCACCCTATAAATCAGTTGTTTCTTATAATCCAAAATACATAATGCAGTCCTGATTATCTCATCACACAAGTACGTCCACAGAATTGGAGGGTGCTCAGGAATGAGCAGCACCACAAAAAAGTGCTAACATGAAAGGAAACTAAAATAATTGATGGCATCCTATAGAGACCTGTCTCTGCTTCTGCTGATCAAAAAAAAAAAAAAAAGGGTTCTTGTATGAATTTAAAACCCTGCTTATCAGAACACAAAATGTGTATTTTCCTGCGTGTTTGGTTTTGCGGTGTTTGCCATGTTTAAAGCATTTCCATGGTGCCTCCTGTTTGTGCTGTTCCACGGGGCCTTGCTATTCTTAGAAGCAAGTCACCAGGGGAATTAAACCAGTGTTCAAGAATGGCGAGGGAACACAGAGAAAGAAACTGTAAGGACAATCCAATTGTTCCTATGCTACTTGATTCAATAAGAACAAAAACATTAAAAGGATTTGAGGGCTGCAAGCTGCTGTTGTACTGACTAATTTACCATGTGTGCAGAAGATCAGTGAGGGGTCCTTAAGCTAGCCAACATGCACTGCTGGTCTGGGCAGTCAAACTGCTGGGTACATCCAGTTATTAAGTAAAATGATAAAGTTCAAACTACAGAATATCTTTTTCTTGATGTGTGTAATTCCCCTGGATGTTTGGATTGTACTAGTTAGATTGTGAGAAACGTTATACTAAGATAACAATTACCCAATTAAATGGCTTGACGTGTTTCTATTAATCACTAATTAAATTATTAAGCCACTTATCTATCTTTAGCACTAATACGTACTGTATGGCTAGTGGACATTGCACTGATAACGTATCTAGAAGGAATTTTTATCCTTTTCAAGAAGCATCAGCTAAGCAAACTAGATAGCTCCATGTGTCCATCATACACCATTAATGCAAAAGGTTGAACCAGCATCACTATTCCTTGAGCAACTATTTTCATTAAGATGTGCAGGATTTGACCCAGCTGCATGAGTTTTCTAGAACAAACCATAACTTTTTGGTGGCGTTCTGAGATTTAATAACAATCCTATATAGGTAAGAGTATTATGTGCGATTTGTAACTGTGCTTTACCTTTTACACTGCAACAAGCTAAAATATAATGGATGCTTTTCAAAGTCCAGGTTTTAACAAACCTCCAAATTATTTCACTCTCCAGCATGAAAGATTTCGGGTCACGCTGTAAGCGTATCTACAGCATAAAGAGTTGTGAGAAGGGTGTGTGGCTGGCTTCCTGAGTTGTGGTTGGAGAGAGCTGGAGAGAGCATATGTCACAGAGGATGAAATGGCTGCATCCAGCACAGAAAGTTATAGAATGGGGAAAAGGAAGGTAATATGCTAAAATACTTACAATGCAAGCCCAGTTGCAGGGCACCATTACATGGGAGCTATATGTGTATATCTCATGATAAAATTTGATATTTAGTGAGTTGGATTTGCCAGGTCTGTCTTGTGCTGATGGAAAAAAATATTATTTGCATTCTGTTGCTCCCCCACTGATTTATTTGTATAAATAGAAATTATCAAATCTTCACAATTATTTCTGTTCCAGTGTCATAGAATCATCAAATAGTTTGGGTTGGAAGGGACTTTAAAGTTCATTTAGTCCAACCCAGCTGCAGTGAGCAGGGACATCTTCAACTAGAGCAGGTTGTTCAGAGCCCCATCCACCCAACCTGGCCTTGAACACTTCCAGGGACAGGGCATTTTTCACCTCTCTGGGCAGCCTGTTCCAGTGTTTATCCACTTATGGGGAAAATATTCCTTTCTTATAAGCCCCCTTTGAGCATTGAAAGGCTGCTATAAGGTCTTCCCAGAGCCTTCTCTTCTCCAGGCTGAACAACGCCAGCTCTCTTAGCCTATCCTCATAAGAAAGGAGCTCCAGACCTCTGATCACTTTTGTGGCCCTAGTATGTGAGACACTACTGGGAGGTGAGGTCTTGTGGGGGTCTGTCTGCCACATGCTGTCCTGTGATGGAGCTGAGCTTGAGGTATGAGGTCACAGGTGGGAAAGGTGCCCATGGTGTTGTGTGGTTCAACAACCTCCTCTTCACGCTCTGGCGCAGGCACAACTGGTTCAGTGGAGCAGCTATGCTTGGGATGTGAGGCTGTGTGTTCTTCTGGGCTTTCAGTTCCACCGTGACTTTGTGTTCATATTTTTTCCAAGTACAGAAAACAAGAGTGTCCTGCAAGTTGGTGGAAATGGGAGTTTCGGGACAGTATGACAAAGCAAAGAAGATTCTCAAGTGCTGCCAAATGGTCAGGGGCAGGAAATAAGTTAGATATTTAGATTAGAAAACTGATGTTATAAAGGGTAAAAGTAGAGGAAGCACTTTTTTTTAATAGTTTTAATTTTTGTTGTTTTTTCAGCAAAAAAACTTGGTGTGACGATGCTCATAAAAGCAGTAAGGGACACAATTAACAGATTACTGCGATGTGTGAGGGGAAACAAAAGATGAATTTGACTCATGGGTTTTAGTAGCCCAAAGGTATTTTCATGCCATCTTTTTTTGTGCTTGTGATGTTTGCTAATAGCTCTACAGAATGAGATGAAGTGCTGTAAATTTTCTGCCAATACGGGAACTGCTAGAGAGAGTCTCTGGGAGAGAAAAGTATAACAACACAGAAAAAAAGGGGCAAACAATGCCAAGGACAAATAACTCCAGTAGACAAGAAAGACACGTGGTGTTTAGTGTAATGCATTGTAGGTAGAGCAGCTGCTGGATAACATGAGGAATATGAATCTAAATAAAGCTTTGAAACACAATCTTTTAGTATTTCTCTATGTTCTTCTGTACAACATGAAGTCAGATCATCAACTGGTGTAAAATGGTTTACGGCCTTACAATATTAATGCAATTAGGACAGCTAAGCACCGTTAGGAATCTGTCCACTGATGTCTACACCCATCCTGTAAAAACAAGACTGAATTCCCATTGTTCCATTAAGCTTGCCTAAGCACCATGCATCATCCAAATGGTGAGCAGTGACTAAGCAATGCCGTGTTTTAATGAATATTCAAACATAGATACATCATTTTATTTCTGTTGGCTTTTTAATTTTCTAATGCTTTTTCAAGGTCTGTGCTTTTGGGAGGGGAAGGGAAACGTTTGCTCTTAGAGGCAAAAAAGGCACGTTGCCATTTCATTTCTTAGTAGAGGTTCGTAATGCGATTACCAAAATGTGAATAACAATCAAATAATGTAGAAGCTTATTCCCTATGGATAGCAAAAATAAATTTCAGTCAAATGTTTCCAGCAGAAATCTCAAATTTGTCATGCAAAGTACTTCTCTGCATTCAAACATAATGTATTTCTGTGAGTCAGAAACATCAAACATTAGGATAAATAGCCAGATTATAAGTACAGTCTGCTTATGAAATGATTGAAATAGAAGTGCAATTAATGAAACTGGCAGAATGGCTATGAAGCAGTGTTAATGCCTTGGGATTTAAAGAGAACATCCATGTCTACTTTACAAGATAGCATGGAGGAGCCACTTCAGAGAGTGTTTACCATTCTTCCCAGTTAACAATCTTTGACTACCTTTTCATTCTTTGTGACTTAATATTTGTGTTAGAAGAAAATTAGGAGCAATTTTTACAAACTTCTCCCAGACATATATTTAAACAAAACAAAGAAAACCCCCAAAACAAACAAACAAAAAAAAGAACCCCAAAAGTAGGAGTAGGGAAAGATGGTATGTGCCTACATCTGACAAAAGTGCTGCTCTGACCTCCTTATTTCAACTTTCCCAACTCTACTGACCAGTCAGAACTGTTCTCTGAGTAGATCTTTCTTCCCCACTCCCACTCCGAGGAGCTGGTTGAGCAGTGGTGGCTTCTGTCTGCTATTCTCACTTGCTTTCTCTGCATCCTTAAAAGGGAACGGATATAATCTGAGACATCTGGGTTGGAACTATAGATGTTTGTGGGAGGTTGGATAGGAGTGCCATAAAGCGTAGGAACTAGCAGATTTTAATAATTGTGTGGGTCCTGTATATTTTTGGGGCTGAAGGGTGCATGTTTGGGAAAAAGTATGGAAGTAAGCATCTGACTGTGGGGTGTATGAGCCCTCTATATTGGTTTGTGTCCATGTGGTTCTTTACTGGGTAGATTTTGTGGACATGTGCATCAGCAGTCTGTCATCGGTGGATTGTTCAGTGGATTTTGTCAGTTTTCTGTGTCCATCAGGTAGTGGTGATGGAATAAAACACTTCGGTTTTGTAAGGACCTTGGAGGGCATTCCCAAGCCGAGGCTTGGGAATTGCTGAGTGCAATGCTGGGCTCAGTGTTGTCTGGTGGCAGTGGCAACATTACTTCTAAGCAATGAGAATTCAGCTCCCCCTTGCCAAAGCCCCAGAAACTTCCTTTATGGAGAATTTCTTGTGGATGTACCTAGTGCTTCTTCTTTTTCGATCATTGTAATTTTGAGTATCTCAGCGTGACTTGACTAGCAGTAGCAGAAATCTTTGGATTGACCATATATACAATTATGTTGCAGGTAAATTATAACCCCCTGGTCCAAATAAATGTGACAATTCAGTCTGGTGTTCACATCTTAACTGAGCTTCTTGATGCCAAGGTATCACAATACTATTTCAGTAAGTAAATATATAAATAACAAGCCTCAGATTGGTTTTGGTGACTTGGTGCAGGTTCTGGATGACGTGTGCTTAGTACTGAGCTTAGGGCATATGAAAGTAAAAGAAGAAAGGTAAAAATGGTATTTGGATTAGGACACCTGTATGATAATTTTGAAGTTTATATAGCCTTGAAGCTACCTTAGTTTATGTTCAGTTATCCATGGGCTACAGACCTTTATGAGTAGGATTTTACTAGGAAATAACTATGTTACTCTGTTCACCATAGGGGAGGATTCTTCTATAAAGGAAGAACCTTTATTAGTCTCAGATTTTTGTTTTCTCGGCTTTAATTGAGGTGCAAGTATTTTCCTCCAGAAAAGTGCTTTTTTCTCTTTACCTCAGCAATAATGATCCAAGGCATCCAAGCAACTTCTGTGCACTGAAGCTGTTCTTCCAGGAAATGTGGAAAATCCATAAGGATGACATGATTTGTTTTGAGGAGGTATCTTACACAGATTTCCTTCTTTCCAGGAAGTCTGTAAGAAGTCCTATGTGCCCACATAGGAGCCTCTTTCCTATTTGATGATCCTGGTAGAATACAGCTAGAAGGAAAAGTTGGCAACTGTCTTCCTTGTCCCTCAAGCAGTGCCCATACTGGTTTGTGATAAAGCACATTCCCAAAGAAAATTGTGAAGCCCTTCATTCAGCCATTCTTAAATTCAGAAACTGATTTTTCTTCTGTTTGTGTGTTGGGGCCAACTGAGAGTCTACCCTATCTCAGAAAAGTAACAGTAGAAAAAGCTAAGTCTTCTGCAAAGCTGCGTGATGATATTGCTATAGCTTTCACTTGCAGTTGTTACTGGTCAGGAATGCATTTACTGAAATACATTTACAGAAATGCACTTTCTTTGAGTAGATCTTTGATATTTAACTTTCATTAAATTTAAACATTTTTTGGAAATGTGCATTTTCTGAGGGTTAGGTGGGGTTATTTTAAGAAATGTCATGGTGGTTTATATTTACAAAATGTGGAAATAATTTGATTTATTTGGTTTTCTTTTAGATCACAAGATATTGTTTTCATACATGTTGTTAAGTGCTGTCAAAATGTAATTAGGAAGATGCAATTTTTTTTACTAACCTTAGAAGTTTACAGGAATCAGAACAAACCAACATGGTGGATTTTGATTTATGTCACTTGGAATGTAGTTGATGATAGAAAGACACTTTATTAGGCCAGTGAGTGCAATCTCTTCAGCAACCCCAGCAACTATTTCCTTAAAGCCTGTTTATAAATTATTGACAAAATGCTTGTTTATGGGCATGAATTCTATAGTGTTTTTTTTTTTAAACTTCACACTTTCATCTCTTCATATTTGCAATTCAAATCAGAATTACTTTTTAATATGATGGAATTTCATATATAACAGGAATTCTGGTTCCTGGTCAGCTCTCTAGAAACTCTGCTTTCTCCTTAAAGAGGCTGAATTTTATAATACGATGAAGAGAGTTGTAATCAAGTCTGGCTGCTTACAGGTTATTAAAGCTGTTAGTCACTGTGTCTGTATGAAAGAACAATGGATATATCATTAGAAAACTAAATGAGCAACATAAGTAGGCCATTTTGCCTTTAGCTTGTATCAATGAATGAGTCTGTAATCTCTTTTCTACACCCACGTAGGGACTAAATAAGTTTCTCAATGGACTGAAGACAAGTGCCCTCCCAGCTCAAGGCTGAGGGCTTTCTGGCAAGTTTTGTTTTCGTGCTTAGATGGAATTTCCTATGTTTCAATTAGTTCCCATTGCCTCCTGTCCTGTCACTGGGCATCACTCAGAAGAGCCTGGCTTCATCTTTACATTCTCCCTTTGGGTATTTATACACATTGATGGCTCTACTGAGCCATCTCTCCTCCAGGCTAAACATTATCTCTTGTACTGGGGAGCTCAGAACTGGACACAGCATTCCAGATGTGGCCTCATCAGTTGTGAAAAGAGGGGAAGGTTCACCTGTAATACAGCCCAGGATATCATTTCCCTTCTTTAGTACAAGAAGGGCTACAAGGGCACATTGTTGCCTTGTGGTCAACTTGTCCACTAGGACCCCCAGATCCTTTTCTACAAAGTTGCTTGCCAGCCAGTCAGACCCTGGCCTGTACTTGTGCCTGGGGTCACATCTGCATAAATGGAGGACTTTGCATTTCTCTTTGTTGATCTTCATGAGTTTCCTCTTTTAGTTCTCCATCCTGTCAAGGTCCCTTTGGATGGCAACACAATCATATCTGTCATCTGCAGATTTGTCAAGTGTACATGCTGTCCCATTGTCCAGATAATTTATGAATTTGTTAGACAGTAAGAGACTCAGTATCAACACCTGAGGTATGCCACTAGTGACTAGCTTCCAAGTGGACTTTGTGCCATTGATCACAACACTCTAAGCCTGGCAGTATAACCAGTTTTCAGTCCACCTCATTGCCCACTTATCTAGCCCATAATTCATCAGCTTGTCTGTGAGGATGTTATGGAAGACAGTGTCAAAAACCTTACTGAAGTCCAGATAAACAACATCCACTGCTTTCCTCACATTCACCAAACCAATCATCTCATAGTAGAAAGTTATCAGGTTGGTTAAGCATGATTTCCTCTTTGTAAATCCGTGCTACCTACTCCTGATCACATCCTGCAATTCTCTGAGTCCTCCCTCTTGCCCTTCTTGAAGACAGGAGTGGCATTTGCTTTCCTCCAGTCTTTTTTTTGTTAATTGTCAAAGATTAACAAAATTGGTCTTGCAAGTGACATCAGTCAGCTCCCTCAGCACCTGTGGTTGCATGTCATCATGACTCATGGACTTGTTTATGTCCAGTTTATTTTAAGGGTTTCCTAACTTGATCCTCCTCCATTGATGGTAAGTATTCCTTGGACTAGGTTTTCCCTCTGGTTTCAGGGCCTGGAATTCCTGAAGGCAAGGCTCACTAGCAAAGACTGAGGCAAAGTGTTGCTTGTAGAAGTCCTTGTTACCCGTTACGCCCCTCATTGAATTCTTAATTGCACCCCTGCATGATTAGAACATAGCTCTGTATTCCTCCTGGGTCACCTGGCCCTGTTTCTGCCTCTCTACTTTTTTACAGTTTAGTTTTGTGAGGTGCTCCTTATCCTTCCACGCAAATCTGCTGCCTTTGCTGAGTTTCTTGCTTGCTGGGGTGAACCATCCTCAAGTTTGAAGAAAGTGATCCTTGAAACGTTTTGCTTGCTCTGAAATTAAATTTTTCTTGTCAGGTTAAAATCAAATGTGACTAATCCTAAGTGTGATTTGGAGCATTTGTGAAAAGCTGGGCAAGGCCATCAGCACCTGGGTAAAAGTGGGCATTCAGTCCTACAGACTGTGTATCTGATTGAGGATTAATTTAAATCACTACAAAAATTCTCTGATTTCCATAAGCACGGAATCAGGAAGTGCGTTATTCTTGTGGTTCATGAGGTCGGTATACTATTTGGGGAAGAATCAGTCTGTGCTACACATATGGAAATGGTAGCCAGGGAAGAAAATGGAGCCAGTAAGCTTTTTATGGACATAGTAAAAAAATGGTTATTGAAACTAATCTTAAATATTTAGGGTTTAGCCGTTCCTGAAAAAAAGCTATCAAGGATTTAATAGAAAATAATTTTTTCCTATTACATTTTTAACCATGTGCTAGTGATTAGAAGAGAATTATGAGCTGCATATAAAGCCCCATATGAAAGTTAAAAAAAGGCCACTACCTTGAAAAAGGAAAATATTCTCTATTAAATTACCTGAACTTTCACAGTAATTACTAGGCAGCCCAATGGGTTTTATTTTATTTCACTGAGCTTTTCTATAGTCTCTTACAAGAATATAACTATTAATGACATCTAATAAATTATTTCAAGGATTGAGGTCTTAATGAAGTTTTGAATTTCAAGCAATTTAAGGGGGTGGTGTTGATGAAGTAATTTTTTAAACTTGTTTCTGGAAAATACACCTGTTTGTACATCAAAAAAAGTTATTATGTATGTCATAATTAAGGGGGGAAAGGAGCAGTCTGTGTATACTGAGCTTTGCTCAGACTAAGTAAAACTAATATATATGATAAAATAGACATAAATGCAAAGTGTGAATGTATCTACATAAATATGCATATTTTTAAATGCTTTTAAAAATGCTTTAAATGCTTTTTTTTAAAAAGTTTCTTGCTAAACACAGCCCAACATATCTTCACAAAAAAATGCTTTAATCTTTGTTATTGTTTTTTAATGTTTTCCTCAGCAATCAATACTTATAGAGATATGTTTTATGTATTGATCCTTACCAGGAGAGTTTTAAATCAATGCTAATTTTGAATTGTCAAGATACTGAAAAGAAGCATAACTGTCAGAACTTAGTAGTCGATAGCTTTTGTGTGTTCTGCCAGCATCATGGCGCGGGCTTTCCTTTATGGGATTTTTTGACGGAACAGCAGTTCCTATCAGACAAACAACTTCAGCAGTGCATACTTTGTTCTCTCTATATATAATGTGTGTGGCATTCCAGGTGTATCTATCAAATTGACTCAGTGAGCTGCACATTAACTAAAAGAGAATTCAGTGATTTAAAATATCGTATTAAATCATACATCTCTGGAATTTTTGAGTAGTAAAATACAAATCTTTTCAAATGAGCTAATGTAGACACCTCCACCTCTAGAAGCTTTTCATAAAGGGATAAAAGCATTTGAAAGTAGGGAAGGTTATAATTGTTATTGAAAGTCTGGCCTAAACACTTTCAGGACTCTGCAGCTTGTGAAACGCTTGTTTCCTCCTTCTGTTTTTGAACATACTGATTGATATGCATTTTTACCAATGTGGTTAAAGTGATAGTCGATATCATGTCATAAGTCGTTTAACCAGCATTCTTTTTCATCTCCAAATTGTTCATATTTAAAAGTTATTTAAAGACTTTGGCTAAAAACTCAATTACTTAATTTCATGTTAATAAATCCTGTCGATCATTGAAATAGTATAGATTTTGGGAGTTTTGATTGCAACTACAGATTTCAAAGAGGAGTAATAAAGCAAATTAAGGAAAAATGTTTTTAATGTTTCCAGAGCAGAGGGAATTTTCTGTGAGGTTGTAGAGCCATCCTGAAGCTTGTGTAATTCTTCCTCAGAGTTACAGCAGAAGCTGAGTTGAGTCATTCACTCACATCCTGAAGATGGGATCAGTGTCACCCAAGAGGGGTCCCTCTCTGGGGGCTACAGCAGCATCAAGAAGGCAGCTCTACAGCCATTTCACAAGTGGGAGGAGGCAAGCTGCCTTCAGACTCACCCAGCCACACGGCTTGGCATTCATGTTGTACTTTGGATGGGAGGATTTAAACCTAATTAAACAGTCTTGCATGGTTTGTAATAGGCAGGAGACCATTTGTGGTCTAGCATCAAACAGCTCCCTTCAAGGGAAGGTCTGACGCACAGCTCAAAGAATAATTACGTTTGCCTGTGACAAGGCAGGGACTGGCTGACAGGACAAGTAGCATTCGGGAGGGTGGAGCCTGCCAGCATCAATGGTTCTATGGGCCGTTTCTGCCTCTGATGGGCTGCCAACCTGTGCCTGCCGAACAACTGGGTGACCTTGGACAAACCCTACCCAGTAATGATACAGAGTTTGTTTTAATGTGAAAGTGACAGGAAGGAAAAGATCACAGTGTATCTTTCTTTCATGCAATCCCTCTTCTCCAAAACCGGTGCATCTCGGGCGAGTTTAATCATTCGTTTCATATGCAAAGCCGCTTTCTCTGGTATTAAGAGCATCTTCATTTCAAAGCTTAGAAAAGTTAAAGAAGACTGAAGGCTGGAGTGGCGGAAGAAAGATAGTAGCTGTCACCTGCTTACAGATAATATAAATATCCTCTGATATTTAAAACGGTAGTTTATCTCAGCTTAGGTACCTGCAAACTTTTTTTAAAATTTTAATAAATTTTTTGCATTATGATCACTAAGTTAATTGGGCTAAATTGACTCTTTTATTTAAAGAAAAAAATTAAAATAGTGGCAAAATAGTTGTCACAAAGATATGAATAAGCACTAATCTTTTTATTTTTTTTTTTTTTGCAGTTTTGGGAGGTTTCTTTTACTCTTATGTGTCGACTACTTACAATAGTGTTTGAATAAAACCTTTCTAAGCAAAAGAACAAAGTCCAGGATTGACAAAACTGTCTGAAGAGAGTTAGGTGCAAAATATAAGCTGCCCCACAAATCAGATCAAGGGGAAACATCTATATAATGAGCTACTCAAAGCCTCTAAGCTCTCATTCTCAGGATTCCTTCAAAACCCTGTCAAATGGCACAGCTTTAGTATAATTTTTTAAAGCTCACTCATCTTTTCCTCATAAATGTTTAATTTCCTTTTTCAGCATTGCTTCTCTGCTTTATAGTCAACACAAGAAAAGCAGTGAGTACGTCTTCAGCCCTCTCTCTCTTTTAATAACATTATTTCTTTTGAACACCTTTTCTTTTAACTAGAAAAGAAATGGTAGTTTCCAGCCCGTGACCCAGGAAAAGCACCAAAGTTCAGTATTTGTCACTGCCACAGTATGAGAGATAATGCCATCTTGAGTAGGAAATCATGCCACGAACTACTTTTAAAATTGCAAAGTATCAGATCACCTGATACAGATCTAGTGACTTTAAAAAAAAATGGACCTTTTTTTTTTTTTGTGGTCATCAACATATTCTTCTGGTGAGATGTTTCTGATACTGAATTCAAGCAAGATGAACTTTTGCAGCGGAATACAGCAGCTGTGTGACTTGGCTGCAGAGAAACTCTACTGCTGTCTAACTTATTTTGTGAGGGACTTTTACTGCCCTTATTCTGAGCACCTTATAAAAAGGAGGGGTTTTATAGTAAACCCCTACATTCTTATATTTATTCATGGTGAAGCATACTAGTTTTAGGCACTGAATGAAGGAACCATTTAACAGATGTGTAGCCACACAGAGGAGCAGACAAGAACAGGGAACTACAGTGCTTGCACTCTTTGAAGAAGCCTAGGGAAGCTAATTTACCCACGAGTCGTGGAAATTGCCACCCATGCAAAAGAAGCCTTTCTCTCTTTGAGATTTTCATGCTTGTCCAAGATACACAGTGCAGCTGTGGTCATGGCCAACATGAAGAATCCGAGTACGGCCTGTCTCTGAGCATGTCCAATTCCCATGGCATTCAGTGGGAGCTGTGTACTTGCATAGGGAGACATAAAATTTCACCGTGATTTGATTCACTGCAGTTGTTTTAGTGAGGTTAAGAGGAGATTTGTCTCAAAAATTCTCAACTTGAAAGCTGTATTGTTTGAATGTGGAAACTGGAAACTGTCATCTAAAGCGTAATGCTTTATATGTTAAGGGAAATATGACTTTTTATTACTTCAGTGCTATGTTTTAAAAATGTATAATATTCATGGAAGAATTTACAGAGGTTTAATACGTTTATTTGGGCTCATTGTCACACATCTACCCTCTTACTTTGAAACGGAAGAGAGCTCAAAATCTCCCTCATCCCTCCAATTCTGTTTTGTTTTGGTTTTTTTTTATATATATTGGAACATGCTTACAATATCTAATTATTCTGGTTTGCAAGACCTTATGCTGTTATGTTAGGATCAAAATAGAGTTGTGACCCTCAACCCACAGGTCGTCCTAGCAGGGACATGGAGAATAAAGCAAGGGTAATGCAAGCACCACGTGAGATTGGCCATTCTGCTAGGACCCTTCTTGCAGGTGACCGGGATGATGATGCCAAGGTAGCTGAGTAGACTATGCCAGGTCAGAGCTGCTGACACATCTCATCCCAGGAGGCCATGCATGGCTCTCACTGGCATCTGGGGCTTTGTGTGTATGAAGAGCGTATAGCTAGTGAGGGCATGACCTGTGAATTCTTGCAGGCTGGAAGCAACTGTGAGTGTGTGGTTTGTTCTTGGGTTGATTTTTTTGTTTGTTTGTTTGTTTGTTTTTGTTTGATTTTGTTTGGTTTTGTTTGCTTGCTTGCTTTTTAAATTACAGAATAGTCATAAATATACAACTTAAGTTGTGTTATTAGGAGCCTAAGAACAACTGTTCTGCAGCTAAAAAGAGACCCCTTGTATCTGAATGCACAGCCTGTCACCTGAATGTGTGTTTGTGGGAAGTTCCTGTTTCACAGTTTGTAGAGGACGAGCATACGTGTGGTTAACTGCCACATTTTGTGAGGCTTTCCCTTCACTATGTCCTTTCCTGGCTCAAAGTTTTCATCTGTTGAGTCCCCAAGTGTTTAACAAGGCATGTGCCTTGATTCTTCAGCTGATGCAAAAGAGAAGAGAGTATTCTGAAATACTGCATTTGTATATTTACTGGGAGTAGTTACGTGTTACTCTCCTTCAGCTTAGTTTATGGGATTGATAGGAAATTATACCACATATATTTATACGTTTGAAGGAATAGACTTAAAGAATGCTTTCAAAATGGTCTCAGCAATTCAGATTTTTTTCACAAGTTTGAGATAATTAACATTTTCCTTAAAACTTTGTTTTATAGTAATTATATAGAGAATAACATTTTAAAAAAAAAGTTTAGTTTTCTAGTTCATTCTTTGAGAGAAAAGCTTGAAAACATAATCTATCGATATTCAGAAATAAGAAGGCAAGACGTAGCAACAAGCCCCCAGGAATAAAATTTATGAGTTCTGCAAAGCATTGGTATTTATTTCATCTTTTCCACAACTGCAGTGGAACTTACATTTTCTGATAGATCCCCCTGCCCCGCTTTTTTTTTTTTTTTTGGAGGAATTGTTCCCTGTTACTTTTCATTCACTCCCAGCAGCATTGTGATCACATATTGGTAAACAGAAAAATTGACTAGAAGATTCTTAAAGTATTCTGGATTTGGAATATTATTTCTCATTCCTGTTTATTCCTTCCCAAGATAAGCATCCAAAAAGAAACATTCCAAGTAGTCTATGCATCACCTTGCCACTTGGAAGCTGGCGCATAATGAAAATGTGCAGCTTTAGCAATATGGAAAGAATAAAGCCCATGCATAAATAGAAAGGAAATAGAGTTAAGGGAAAACTATTAAAGGAATACAATTAAATCTGTGAAAATAAATTAGCAAAATAATAGCTTGCATTTTAAGTAGATTTAGAGTATTTTAAGAAATTTTTATAAATGCAGCAGAAAATATGGATAAGGGATGATAGGGACGATTACATTTTATCAATGGATTTCTCCTAGACTGATGCCACTTTAAATGAGATCTGAATATGGCATTGGTTTGCTTTCAAAAGGGCTGTGATCTTTATTTAGAGGAACTGCCATTTCAAAAAGTATGGGGCAAGCCAGTTATGGTAAGCCTAGCATTCCTAACTCTTCCGATGTTCTCATAGTCTTACAGTGTGTGATATCATTCCTAAATAACAGATGCCCAGACTCTTGTGAGTATAAGTGATACTTGATTTTATCATACTAATAAGAATACATTCCTTGTCCTCATGCTTGTAGAAAAGAACTTGAAAATATTATTTTTTTTAAACCCCAGTGTTCATTATTTTATGATCTATCTGCTGGATTAATTTATTTTATAGAATAAAATTGTATTTTGAATACATGAGGTAGAAAATACTGCATGATCCATCCTTCAAGTAAATTTTTGAACACTTAACAAGGTAAAAAATTAAATATGCATACATTTTGCTGTCACACTCATGTTTCAGGTATTGACCAAGGGAGCAGTTTTTGACCCCACTACAGGAAGAAGTATATTATAACTTACATGAGTGGGTTTGAGGTTGATTTGTGAGATCTCCGACTCTGATTTTTATTGTATTTGTACAAAAAGATGTCTACTTGTGAGATTCAGAGCAAAGGTGCTTCTGTGGATTTTGTTCATATAGTGAGAGTTAGCAACAGAAGCGAGTAGCCTCGCCACTATTGGTACATGAAAGATATGGAGAAGAAAAACCACAAGAGAACAGTACAAGTAGAGAAAAAAACTTGAGAGGAAATCAGGGAAGCCTGACAGAAGAAGAAACTCAACACAGAAAGTTATACTGCTGGAAAGGTTAATGGTGAAATATAAAACCTCTATGGACTGTGGTAACTTCCTTCTTAAACCACAAACTAGAATGTGATTGGTAAATGTGTCATTCTTCATTAAAGTCCACTAAGAATGTTTTTTTTCATTTTTTACTCATTAGACCTTCTTTAGGATTACATGTGGTATTTTATTGGTCAAGATTAGTGTGTTTCTGCATGGAGTGCATGTATATAGACCAGCCATCAGATTACTTTTGGTCTCCAGTTTTCTTTTGAGGCTGCTACTTTACCTTCCAAGAACTGGTTGAATTTATCTTAGATAGAAAGACAAGAGTAGATCTGTTAATAAACACAAGAGTTATAAAAAAAAAAAAAAAAAAAGGGGGGGGGGAAAGAAGAAAAAATCTAAAATCAGTTCTGGCAAAGAAGTAATTTTATATGACCTCAGTATCTCCTTGAAACAGAAAATGAAATACAAAGGGTGGAAATTCTATTGCAGATGTCTAAGGATTAATTTAGTCTCACATTCTAATCCTCTTTTTCCTAAAAGCAATAGTTTCTAAATATAAAACAATATTAACAACAATAATAAATCAACTTTCCCCTCTTTGGTTTGCTCAGTCTTTTGAATAAGCAAATGAATTAGGAATGACAAAGAGACTAGAACTGGCTATAGTTTTCACTGAAGAGCTGTCTGAAGGGACATCTGTCTTACTGAAATCTGTTCATTTTGATATAATATTTTTCCAGAAGAAAGCCTAAAATTTTTCTATTGGGTGATCTAGATATAGTTCTTAGTATTTATTTAATTGTATTTTGAATATATTACCTAATACATCCTGTATTTCAGTATTCATGAAAAGTTTGACTGCATGGACATTAAATATTTTTATTTAAATATTTTAACAAACATTTCTTTGAGGTTTTATTACCTGGAAGATGTGAATACTTTGGCTTTCTTCCTGATAAGATATTTAGAAAATGTCACTATTATAGTTTCCTCATATGTGGAATGCCATTTTCCTACTACCATTAACCAAAACTGAGAATTCAATATAACTATAATGGGTAAATTTCTGTCTGAAACTAATTAATGTCATATTTTATAATTTTAGCATATTTTATTTCCTGCTTTTATGAAAATGGACATGGCCCAGTTGTTCTAAGTTCTGAATAGCTGAAACTCAGCTCTCTGGGGCAAAGTGAGTACATTATTTAAAATGGCAGGTGCAACTGCAAAAGGACGTTCCTGATTTTCTTTCTTAATCTATAGAAGTTGGAGGTTAATAAAAGGGAGAGCATGAGAACAAATAGGGGGTAAACTAAAGTTAGAAAAAAGAGGCTGAGAGTCTTATAAATTGGAATTTATACTTTGAGAATTGTAATTCTAAACCATTAATTGGGTAATGCCATAGGTGTTTAAAGCAATATATTTTTACGACTGTGTTAAGAGGTTTTAAAGATATGTTTTCTTCTCTGTTTCATAAATTAGTCTTGAAAATGTCTCCTGTTCTTGAAAGCAGAAATTCTCAAGATCTCTCTGGGCATTGTGCCATTTTCTGGTACTAATAGATCATTCTGTTCTGACAGGAAGAGTTTTAAATAAATGTCCGCCCAACAAGCAGCTGTTGCAAAACAGGCTGATCTGGTCTCTGTCTTTGGGTCAAATACTCACTGTCTCTGCTGCAAAACAAAATACAAAAAAAAGATAAAGAACTAAAACCTCCATTTGGTTAGTGTGGCAGAATTTTAGAACATCTTGAAAAGGTAGGTCCGCACTCTAGCGGTGTGGAGGGCATGGAAAGATGTTCTTGTCCGTTGCTGCCAGAGGGGTTTACAGCTGTGGAGGACTGTGTTGGCTTTTGTAGGCTCTGAAAACGTTACTGCCTAACCTGGCTTGCAAGCAACTAACGTTGAAATGTTTGATTCACCTGACACACATCTTCCTTGCCCACACCCACACCCTGCATATAGCTCAAGGGACAAAATCTGTGGAGGAAACCAATACTAGCATAGTCAAAAAGCAAAAATAGCAGAGCAGTATAATGATGTGTTTAGCTTCTATCTTACAGAATATTTTCCGATAAAATTATAAACATATCACACAAACCCAGGTGTGATGAATATGATCCAAAAAGAGTTGTGGAAATGACAGAAGAGACAGAGCTGGGTAAGACATGGAAAACAAATTAATCCATCATGACAGAGCTCATCATATGCTACAAGAAAGTGTGGTATGAGTTGAGTCAAAGTTTGGTAGGTTGCAGCAGAAAATAGAGGCTGCAGTTGCTGTCTCTGGCTGTTGAACAAAGTGAGCCTTCAAGGATCAACTTGTAGTCAGAAATAATGAACTCAGTCTCTTTACCAGCTTATCCTGTTATCTGCTCTGATAGAGAAGGATCTAGGCTTTTATAGTAGCTCGTATGCTGAACTTGACAGTGTCATTCCGATGAAAGGAAAAAGGGAAGAGCTCTAATGAGTGCAAGGTGGTAAGACTTGCATTGTAAGACCTCAAAAAGAAAACTTTCCTTTTTTGATCAATTGATTAGTTTGACCTTATGGGTGAGAAAAGTCTGGGCAAGACCATACAATGACAATGTTTCTGACTCTTCGATTTATAGTACTTTCTTTTTTCCTTTACTGTTCTGTGTTTAAGAAAGGTGAGGTGTTACAACTTCTACCAATCCCAGAAAAGTCATGTGATTTATCATAACTTTAGGATATTAATCAACTGATGTCTTGAATATTCAGAGACATAGAAGGAAAGAAGTGTTTGAACCAACACTTATTTACTTATCTATTTATTTATCTATTTGTTCTCCAGCTTTACAAGGGCTGTCTTATTCCTGTGACACATCCATCTCAAGTTGGCATGTAAGAGAATAGAAATCTCTGGGACACTAGGGAATCTCTCTTGAGAGCAAAGTGTAGGTTTTCTATCACCTCTCACACTGTGTTTGACCGTCTGTGCAGTCAAACATTTTGTGAATGCTGAAATGCAGGATGTATTAGAATAGCTAGGAAGTGTTAAAAAAATAAAAGGATAGAACACAATGCTGTTAGAAAAAATAAAGAGTAAGAGGTATATTATGTGTTAAGCCTCCTCATAGTCTGGAGAGCATGGTCTTTAGGTGAGAAGACAAGAAGAAGTAAAATTGCTGACCACTATAAAAAATTTGCCAGACCAGTTCCAGACCCCTGAAGTTTCAGCATCTTGCTGAAAAAGGACCTGCTCGGTAGCTGTTAGTAGTGCTCTGTGTCTCCTGGGGAGTTCAAGGTGACTGGCAGCCATGGCCACAAAATGCCAGCTTACTCTGTATCTTTCTGATTGCTCTTCATAGTTGTACCGATGCCTTCTCGTTTGAGGAAGCTCTTCAGTGAGAGTCATAATGGGAATTACAATGAAAGGGAAAAGGGTAGAAATGCTGTCCCCATCCAGGTCACTTTAGGACACTTTAAAATAGAATGACACACCAAGGTTGATGGGCTAGCCAGTTGACTTTTGGTCTCTTAGATTTAGTAAACTTTTCCTGTTGAAAACTGCTCAGTAAGTTCACACTGTTAAAATAAACATTGAAGATGTTCTTGAACTGTTCAAAATTATTGAAGAGGTCCTTGGGAAAATGCCACTTTGTATCAGTAAAAGATTTTGTGGGTGGGATCCCACAAAATATTGTGATACTGTTATTGTTCTCATAAAATGAAACAGGACTGATCCTTTACATACTGCTTTCCTCCATATCCCGCTGTATGCAAGAAGGCAGAAGAGCTTCAGGAAGGTAAATGAATATACTAGTCTGTGTGAAATGCAGCGACATGAATGTTTGATACATGCAGCCTTTAAAGGCATTGCCATGCATTTAAATTCACAGTTTTTAATTATCAAAGTTTTCCTCTTGGGTTTGCAGTCAAATGTTTGAACAGTTTGATTAATCACTGCAGTCCTAGTGGGTCTGACGTTAGCTGTTATTTTGAATTAGATGTCGTGTATCTCTCGCAAAGTATCATGGTAGGGTGATGCAGTTCCTGTAGGATCTTGTAGGGATATAAGACCACCAGACACCCATTTATAATAACAAACCCAGACTTTTTATTGGTGGGGCAAGAATGAAAAAGAAAGTAACAAGGATTATCTGTTTATGTATTTCCTTAATTTTCTTTGTTCCATTGTAAAGCCCCCAATATAGTCTGAATATTTCCATTTATCAAATAATACAAGCGGCCTCCTCCTGCTTTCTAGTTGTCTTTAGCAAATATGCTGCATGAAAGAAAAAATTGTATCACAGATAATACTAAATAATCAGAAAACACAAAAAGAGCTGTATTTCTATTTTTCTCTTCATTAGCTGTGATAGTGTTCTATAACATCTTAAAATATGGATCTCATAGAACAGTCTGAATAACAATAGCCAATATTAGCACTTTAGTAATGTTGTGTCAGGGTGTAAGAAAAAGCATTGTGAAAATGGAGATCTCCAAAGCAACCAGAGAAGTAAAATGTATAGTTTTATTGTTATGTCTGGTAACAAACTAGAGCCTGAACCCACTCAAGGGAAGTGAAATGTGAATCTGGGCCCCTAGACTCGTGAGGAATGTCCTCATGTATGTTGTAGCTTCATCCCTGCTTGGTGGGAAAGGAACCTCTGCCATCTTGTCTTCTCTTCCTCACCTGAAAAAGGAAGTTTGTAAATAGTGCCTTAAATTGGACCTTCCTTTCTATAAAGCCTTGCAATTGTTAAAAATATCTGAAATAGAAACAGTAGGGAAAACGTTGTTTTTTAAGCTGTTTTTAATCTTTGTGTTTGCACATTAACTGCAAATAAGCCCCTCACTTGACACAACAGCAGCAGCCCCCCTACTCTTTTTCTCTCACTTCTGCAGGACTCAGATGTAAGGGGTTGCTGTGGGAAAAGGCCAGGGCTTTCTAAGTGCATCCTGCCTCACTTCTTTTCCCTGGCAGTGCCTCCCTCTGAATTGGTGGCATTCATCCTTCACCAATGCTTTGCTTGCATCAGTGTTTTCTTTTAACCTTGTCTTCAGAGGCAGTTCTTTAGTTTACTGTAGATCTTGATTTACAGCATGAAACAGCAAGTGACATAAGAATTGCTCATGTCTTGAAATACTTCAGCTCTCCTGAACTGAATGTGAAGCACAGATTCTGACTGATATATGGTGGTATAGCTTATTGAAGCTGATATACCAAAAGAGGTCAATTCTTTCTGAAGTATACTACCTACAGTCTCTGGAAGGAAGTAAAAACTAGAATAAATTACTTTATAATATTAATATTTTCTACCTTAGGTTTCTCTTGTAGTCTTTTTAGTGGAACTGCAGGCTGCAATTGATTAAAATACCTATCTGGTGCTTACAAAATTGCAGATGTTTGGTCTTTATCCACCACACTATTTTATTACTCATCACCCCAACGACTTGGAGAGCAGACCGTATTTTAGGTGCAGTGGATTTCAGAAGCTCATACGAATGAGCAATGTAATGACAACCTGTCAAAAGTTAATTTATGCCAGCCAACACTGCAGGACATTCTGCTTATAAAAATACTGGTGCTGTCTTGCAGAGGCTACTGTGTGCCACAGCAATGGCTGTACTTGAAGAAGTACCAGCTCCTCACTCTTACTGAGCAAACTGTGTGTTTCTTTAGAATTCAGCGGTTCCCAAAACATTTAGCTAAAAGTCTCTGTTGTGGTGTTAGTGCAGATATTTATTAAAACAACATTTGCCTGTTTAAAAAGCTTGGGACAAGTCCTGCTATAATTCAGTTTAGGATGAGGTCCAAGAATCCTGAGCGCTTTTCAATATTGACTGCATGCTTCCTTATGATTAAGGCATCAAATCAAGGAAATTTCAAAGGAGTTTTTCAAATTCATTGTAGCTGCTTTATTACCTCTGTTTTGTGAATGACACTGCTTGTTCCCTCCATGGCAGCTGTTATTATAGTAACATTATCCAGCAGAGACCTAGTGTCTGAGAATACAAAACAAATGGCAACATATCCATTCAGTGTAACAAAAAATTATGAATAGCACTAAATCCAAGATTTCACTAAGGAAAATATTGTTCTGTTAATAGTAATGGCTAGAGTTTATTTTACCAGCTATCAATATTCCTGAAGGTTACAGATACAGAATGGAAAAACTGAGCATATTTTTTCTTTTTTCCATCACTGATCAGCATCATTCCTTAGAATTTCTTGTCTGGAAACTGTTCTTTTTCTGTATCCTATTTCTTGGTTTAATTAAGTTAACTCGTGGTATTTCCTGTATTGCTGTGATGGACAATTTCTATGGAGCCTTAGAAAAAAGTAGGATAGAAAGGCTGCACAAAGGCAAACATAGAGCATCCCCACTATCTCATACCCTGACAACCAGAGCCCTGGTTCAAAGATTGCCAGAGAAAAAGAGGGAAGGTGTCCAACCAATATTATCAGGCAGGGAAAACCTGTAATGAAAATCGAGTTGCTGCATTTGGCACCAAACTGTTTCACTGGCAAAGAGATTCCAGAAATGTTGTGCTAAAAGTATTGCTAATGTAAAACTTGTAAGAAGGTAGAGTCAAACCATTGGGACTGAAGTGTGAGGTTTGAGCACATAATGACCCATTCTTCTTCACTTAATGTAGATGCAGTGAGCTTTGAAACAAAACTGATTTATATCCTAGGAAGGCTTTAGATTGGGATCTGTCATCTTAGGGAGACCAAAAACAAAAAAAAACAAACAAAAAAACCAAACAAACAAACAAAAAAAAGGCAGCTGTCTGGATTTTCAGAGTATTTTCAAGGGTTCTCTTGACGCTGAGGGAGATACTTCCTCCTAAGAAAAACATGTTTGGATTTATCTTTATATTCAGCTTATTTTTGGTGCAAGTTGTTTGCCTCCATTGGTCTGCAGCTCCCCTCAGGGGAAAATAAAACCAAAACCAAACAACCCACAAAACTATAGGGCCACTACAATGTCATGAGACTGTCAAGTAATATTGGTGACTGGGTCTTACAGATAAGTTGAGGAAAGAATTGTATTTAACTGCAGACCTAATGATAGTATCATAGTCTCTGGCTGACGAGAAGAGAAAGTTTTTCCTTCTACTTAGTTAAAGTGATTAGAAAGTTGTTGCTGACTCATATAAGTAAATAAATAAATAAGTGTTCATACAAAGCCATGCAGAATTAGTTATTGACTTGAAAACATTTCTACCCCATCTTACATTTTCTAAATCCCCATGACTGTAGCTTTGAGGCAAAGAGTTTTATGCTCTGCCTCATATTAGCAGTCTAACTGTCGAGAGTTGAAACAAGCAGTAGTAAAGCTTTCACATGCCGACTTCAAGGAGTTGTGCATAGCAGGCCCCGTTAAACAAAAGACAGAACCACTTCTATAGTAAAGCAGAAAACAGGCCTGTATGTTACAGTCAGGTTTCTAACAGCTACCAGGAGAATTCCTGTGCTTTTATAGTACAAGCTTCTCCTGCGTTTAGTCCTTAAGATGACAGAACCATAAGCAGAAGTTGTTCTGCTGGACTAAGAAGAACCTGGGGAGATAAAGCCTTTAGAGATAAAATGTGAGTATCTTATAAATGCGGAAGATTCTGTTGTTCTCACAGAAACCTCTGTGGGCTCATGTCATCCAGCACTCCAGAGCTGCAGTTTGAATGTTGCTTCCATGAGGTGTGCATAACACTCTGCCTTTTTAAGAAAGCCTCCCCATTCATCTTTTATGTTGCTGGGTTTATGGTTTGAAAAGTCATCCTGAAATTACTTCATCTGCTGAGAGTATGGCTTGGGCTCAGGGAAAAAAAAAAGCCAGGATGGACAGACAGACACACGCTCCCTCCCCCTACTCAAGAAAAGAAATCTTGTAACAACAGCAAACAGTAAATTAAATGTATCGTACTTGGGACTTCTCCGAATTATTAGATAGTTTTCAGTCTAACAAGCAGTTAATTGAAATTGGATTGTACCTGTAATTAAAATAGTTATACTAAAAATGAATCAGCCAGCTGACACGTACAACTTCCCCTCTCTTATACTACTCCTAAGAAATTAAAAAAAAAAAGTTAAAGTATTCCTCATTACGATGTTTGAGAATTAGGATCTGCTTCTTTCAGAATGTGCTGCTCATTTTATTCAGAACAAAGACTTCTAACTTCCCTTACTGTGTGAAAACAGAGCTTGAATTATCTGCTCTAAAGAAGTGGGAGATGAGGCATCAAAGAGCCTTCTGTTCATTAAGATAAACACCGAATATGTGTTTCATGTTTAGTTTTGGTATAACATTCTGAATAGAGGATTAAGCGATTGCCTCCCGCAGTCTTACACTATTGAGATGGTGTGGGAGAAGGAGGGGAATAAAAGGATTTAAACTATTATGTAAAGAATTAAGTGTTGAGAGAGTAAAAGGTCCCCTTATTATCTATTGAATTCTGCATGGATTTAGTAGTGTTGAGAGTGTAACATGGCTCTCCATTGTGGACATCCAGAAAGTACATGATTAGCTTGCAGGTTTCAACCTGGACACTGAGCTTGTGAGATGGACTGTTGCAAATTAATTATGTACTTTCAAACAAAACTATGTACTTTTCAACAAAAAAAATATATATAGTTTCATAACTGAAATTTCCTTTTTATGTAATTCTTTTTGTTGTGTCTTAACTTCAGAAAGAAACTTGCTCTAATCTGTGCGTGGCAAGGTATTTTTGTGGAAGTACAAATGACATCTGGAGACACAAATTTTTCCCTTCTTGCTCACAAATGCAGTCACATCATCTGCAGAAAGGGTCATGGTCCAGCCCACTTTGTGTTCTCCAAATCTATTTTTATTACATGTGTTTTATAGATCAAGTTGATTGGACTGTTCATGTGAGTCAGTGGAATAAGGAGTTTGCAATCTCTCCGTGCTTTATGCATTGTCTGTGAGTGTGGATGATGGATTGTTTTATGAATTTGCTGATAAGTTATTTGCAGTGTTCTTTGTAGAGCTTTAATGAACTATATTTGCTAATGGTTATGACCAATATTGGAATGGTATTAAATTTAAAGAGCTACTTTCTGTTGACTCTAAGGAAGTGTTAATGTATTAATTTTAATGCGTACCTTCCATGACAGGCTCTTATATCCTTAGGTCTGTTTTTAAAAGTAATGTTTAGTTGCTATTAGCCAACCTGTATGCTCATTTTCATATATTTTTGATTTATTTTCTATTTATTTGATCTTTATTGATTGAAGCTGCTTAGAAGTTACATAATTTTTTCCATATATTATTCCTCTACATGTCTGCTACTCCTCACTCTGAGAGACAGGCAGTAGCTAGATTTGGTCTGATTTAGGACAGCTGTTTGCATAATTTGGGGGAAAAAATACCAGGAACACATATATGTAATATTTTTATTAATTAATATAGGAGCCCTATGAGAAGATGAGTGATCAAGGTTCCTTATTAAGTTGATTATATTTTCTTATTATTATTTGCTTTTCTAGTATTATATTCGTAACATTTCAGAGTTGCACTTTGGAGGCAGGGTGTTGGATCATCACATAAATATGTCATTTTTGTGCTTACATTGTTTTGTTTGAAGCAGGATTGCTAAAAAATAGCAGTGGTTGGAATACGTTGCTTAATGTGGTTTTAGGCCAAATCCCTCAAATTTGCAAAGGAGATACATAAAGCTACCGTTACCAAGTTCATCCCCAAGAGATGTTCTTTGGGAGAATAACAGTAAGTAGGTGACAGGCTTCAGTCAGAGACATTCAGTTCTATGCATAAAAGAACACCAAAAAAATGCTCAGAAATGAATCTTAATGTATGCTGCTTGGAGGAAGTGAAGGAAGGACTCCAAGTGTTTGACAGGATTTACAGGTTCCATGGCTTCATTAGCACATTGACTCACAGGTCCCACATGGTGATCTGTCTTATTTGGGATTTATTAGAAGGTAGCTACATCTTGGTTTCTCTTCCTGCTGATTGGTTTGCTGCGATTTCAGCTCACCATTTCTCTGCCTCATTGCTATCTGTTAGATAAAGCTAAAGAATAATGAATCACATTGATATTTTTCTTATCCAAAGATATACGTGAGTTTGGATTTCCTGGACTAAAAGAGAATTTGTTCATGTAAACCTCAATTTTAGTGGTTTTTTTCATAGCAAGTTAGAAAAATAACTATATATGATTTATGGCTCTCTTCTTCCTTATCTCCAGTATTTAATTTCTCATAATAAGAGAGATAAGAAATGTATTTGAGTGCAGATCACAGAGCTTTCTGAGTACAGCCTGAAAACCTTAAGCACCAGAGATTTCATTCTAGAGGCTCAATTTCAGTCTCTGCTTTATCTTAATCTCTTTATTCAAAATCTTTTATAGATGTTGACATACGCCTGTCTGTCTACAGTTCTTTCAGGAAGAGCTAACAATTGAACATTTGAGCTTCTGAAATCCTGGTTGTTCCAGAGAGGAGATTGTATGCCATTACATGTTTGCCATTTACGTAATGCAAAACCAGGTCTATAGTGACTCAAAAGCATTCTATACTGAATACTTATTGGATATCTATGTAACTCATATTTCTCTGATCAGATAAAATTTCATTGGAAAAAAAAAATTACTGCATTTTGTATATAAGAAGTAGATAATAACACAGAGGTAATGCAAATGAAAGAAATCTTCACTGGGCAAGCAAAGTAGTAGATTTACAGTACTCTAGTGACAACTGTGCATAGTGGGAACGCACATAGTTTGAACCCTCTTGTAAATGTGAGATAACTTACCCTCCTCTTCCAGATATCTGAATTGTCCTACAGTCTCTATGAACAGGTGCAAGTACGCATGCAATTTCTATGGAAGACCTGACCTTGTGAATGTATCCTTGGTTTATCCAGTGTACTGGCACTCTGGATTTTCCATACTGAAATAGTATTAGTTTCTGTAACAGTACCCAAATGTAAGTACAAGATGGAAAACTGTTTACAAAGGCCTGCAGTGACAGCACGAGGGGCAATGGCTTCAAGCTGGAGATGAGCAGATTCAGATTGGATATTAGGAATAGGTTCTTTACTATGAGGGTGGTGGAGCACTGGAACAGGTGAGGCTCGACGAGGCTCTGGGCAACCTGGTCTAGTTGGGGGTATCCCTGCTGACGGCAGGGAGACCGGACTAGATGACCTTTGGAGGTCCCTTCCAAAGGAAGGACCATTCTATGAATGGTAGGTCTGAAATTGTGCTTATCTGTCAGGTTGTAGTGTACAAACACACATCAGCAATATGAGGTTTGACAACATCTCCACAGGTTTGCTAGAGTACATTGCCAAGGAAATTTGTACACAAAAGTACACGCTTTTCTTTGTCAATCTCCCCTGCTCAATAACTTTGCCACTGCAAAAATATATGGCATTCATTGTGGCAACAAATGGTGTGAAAAATGAGTTGCTATTAGGAAGAAGAATTCATTAAATTATCATGTCTAGCTTAATGTGAAGTCAAAACACACACATGCAGACAAAGTAATAAGAGGCATATTAATCCACAGAAATGCAAGAGTTTCCCTTTTGAGAAAGTAAGCAATTAATGAGTGCATCCTTTGTAACGAATCTGTTCCTACACACGTAAATACAATGAATGGCATTAGGTAGACTTCTAACTCATGTAATTTAGACTACATCAGATTCATTCTGATCCCAATTACAGAGCATATAAATTATTCTTCATTATAAAAGCATTTTTAGGAGCAACTAGAAACAATGCAGTGATAAGGAATAAAATCCATAAATTAAGAGGAAGTTGGGCCACTTGAGTCCTTCCCAGCACCTTCTCAAGGTGAAGTGCTGATGATTTCTCCAAGCTCTAAGTTTTCCAAAAGGCTTAAGGTATGCTACTTCTTTTATCCCCAAGCAAGCAGCTAGGGAGGAGTCCCCAGGTAATAGAGTTAAGGAACTGAGCATAAAAACAGAGTTCTGTATAGAGAGAAGATAAAATGCAGGAATGCAATAAGGTAATAAATACCAATTCAACCATAATATAGAAGATTGCTTTCTCCTTTATCTTATACAGGCTCAGTCAAGAAATTAGTTTTATTTTTGTTACCACGAATATGAGACTAGATGCAATAATGCAAGTCCTTAGAGCGTATTAGAGACCTAAGATTTGTTCTGTTTTTTATTTTCACCTCCTCGTATTATTTTCCCTAGCAGGGAGAGAGGTAAGCACTGGATTTATGCAGTATATAGTACAGATCATTTTGTTTAGCAAAATAAAAATAAATCACAACTATTTTCTGAATATACGACTTTTTCTGTCAGAACAAACTTCAGATTGCCAGCATTTGTTTCACAGGGTTTTCTGTGACATCAGGCCTAATCACAACCTATTCTGCTACTTAAAAATATGGGACCTGGCAACACGGCTTCCTCTCTCAAATCACAGGGCAGTAAAGCAACTGCAGGCTATTGCATTTGGATTTGGCAGAATAAATAATTAAGAGGCTCATCAGCTTCTCACTAATGAACAAGGAAATGTGATTAAGCAACTTTGAAAGAGAATGGCTGAAGACAATATAGAAATGATAGCAGGATGATTGCTGTGAATGAGAGACTGAAATTTCTGAATAAGAGATTTCTTCAACAAGACACAAGGGCAGTAGTTTAATCTTCCATTAAAAGGTTCCTGCCAATTTGGAAAAGCTCTGAATCAGGAGATCTCAGAAGCTGACAAAGCAGTCACTTCTCTTAAGACAGCTACTTTCTGGCAAATGCTGAGAAATAACTTTTTTTCCTCCCTCCCCCTGCCCCGTCCTATTTCAAGACTTTTAAGCCCTACCAAACAATGTCTAGGACATCTCTGAGCAGGCAATCTTTTATTCTCAAAGATTCCAAAAATACAAATCATCTTTCAGACTGAAATGTTCTAGAGATGCTTGCCAAGTTTACTGTGGCTAACATCTAGAAATTGTATTGATTAGCTTTTGGCAATGTTCCTC
>VXBJ01006029.1:1664406-1734694 GCA_013400055.1 Nycticryphes semicollaris
TTAATAACTTAGAGGAGTAATTTACCTCCAATTGAATTGTACCTTTAAAACATTGTGTCTTGCTTACCGCAACTTTAAAATGTCTATTTTTTACTTCTATGTCTTATCTCCTGATGAATGGGGAAGGTGGACAAGATGGCCAGTCTCTACAACATACATGTCCGCACAGGTTGCTTCTGTAACACAGGAGCCTGCCAGATGCATTTGGGTATAAGCAATGAGGACATCCAAAGGAACCTGCAGGTTAGTTTCTGAATGAAATTACGTGATATATTGCCCATGGAAAATGCCTAGATTCCATGAGCCAGGAGACATCTTTTGGCTATCAGTTCTGAATTTCCTGAAGGATGGGAGGTTTGAAGGGGAGAAGAAAATCTGGCTCTGTAACAAAAAACCCCAATCCCTAAGTAGTTAAGGGATAACACAGGTGTATCATGTCCTGTAATTTTGAGTCTCTACAACTTTGAGAATGCAGGTAAATTTTATTTACTTTCTCTGACCTTTCAACTCAATTGCTAAGTTAAAGAAATAAATGAATTGAAATTCAATCCATTTAAATGAGGTCTTGAAACAAATAATTTGATGGTCCCAAAGCAGTATGGGTTGTTTGTTTTTAGGTTATTAGAAAATATGAATCTGTGGCTTCTTGTTCTGATTTGGTATTACATGAAATCCAGACTTACTGCAGAATAGAAGTTCTGGACAGTTCCTTTCCTGCTGTTCCCTAAGTATTCTCCTATTGTTGTTGGACGTTACAATTTAAAAGGCATGCACAAATTGGACAAGAAACAATAAATGAGAATGCACAGTGAATCTCTGAGAGAGAAGTGAACTTAGATGTCTACCTAGTTACTGGTATGTTAGATTGTTCTAATATGAATGTAAAGGCTGTTTTCTAGATTACTAATATTTTCCATAAATTATCATTAAAAGATGTATAACAGGATGTATTGCAGTCAAGTGGAAGAGGCTTCATGTCTGCATATTTGTTAGAGTTTGAAATTACAGTAAATTAACACAAAACAATCCAAAATTTTATTAATGATATTCTTCAAAAGATAAAAAACTATAATGGCTGCATTTATATTATAGCTCTCATAATTTCACAGAGACTTTTAGATAACTTTTGCAAACGTGTTTATATGCAAGACCAATAGCTCAAGTTCTTAAAGGGGGAGAGCTCTTTAATGCCTTCAAATATTTTAGCAAAATGATGCTTTGATTTACCACGGAAAGCTCCGCGTCCATAGTCTTCTCATGCATAATCTGCCTAAGAGCAGGTGAATGATGCATGACTTTTCAAGGGGAAGCAGGTTCTCCAGGATACTCTTAAGAAAGGAAAAAAAGGGTCTACCTTTCTGCTGAAGAGCAAAATGCAAATGACCAGCTTCAATGCTCTTGGATCTCCTTATATAAGGAGAACTTTGCTAAGGAGTGAGTGGGTGAGTGGCCTTTTATAGGTCTGTATCATGTTAATAAAGCTGAAGAATTAAATGGGGACAAACCCCAAAGATATAAAGATACACTTAATCTGCCAAATGTGGTATGACGCGGCAATTGAGTCAAGCAGTTGTTACTTTGGGTCATTCTCACCAGTCCTTTGAGAAGGATCCAGTTGAGTTACTGACAACATTACTGTGTAGGGAAAGGCATCTTTTATCATGTTACTTGCACATATACTTTGGGTTTGCCTTTTCCCAGGGTACTGACTGTATTCTTCCTTCCCTGATGAATATTTCCATGTTCAAACTGCTTGTGGGAGAGGACTTCTTGTCCTTAAGGGTCCCTGGAGAAATGTGGTTAGTTTTCTTAGGATGTTAGGTAGGAACTCATTTACTTATTTGCACAGCAGGAACCTCTCTCCTCAGTCAATCAATCAATACTTGGCAGAAGAGTTACATGTATATTAACAGATGCAGCCTAATTTTGCAAATGTTACTTCTGCTCTATTGTGAAGGATAAAAACTACATCAAACTGCATTAAAATATTTACTACTACTGTATTGCATGCTTTGACATAGAGGTTTTATTTTTAATTTCTTCTTGCATAAATGGCATTCGTGTTCATTGAACTGTGACAATTCTTACTTTTAAAAGCCCTCATGTAAATAATCTATTCACACTTCCATTTTTATGTACTAGAAATGCGTAAAGAAATGAAATTCTGAGGAAAAAAATACAATCTACTGCACTTACGGGAATAAGAATGCTGACTTAGGACTAAATCTTGTGTCCATTGGTGAGCTAATGTTAGACAGATGAGCAAAGAGGGTCTCTAGCTTATCTCACTACAGGTAAGTGGCAGCATTCCCTGACCCACTTACTGGAGGAAAAACTCCTACTCTAGAGGAGAGTTTTCCAGAGAATGCTGTATGAAAGACAGAGTTGGAAGGTTATCTACGTGGAGGTCATTATTAGAGTATTTTGAAGCCTTTTTCACCAAAGATTTTTCGTGAGTGGCAATCTGTGCTCTTCAAAGAAGGAAGTGCGAAGGGGAAGGATGGCTAGCTCCTTCCATGCTGAAAGCATTGTGTTGACCGGATCAGCAGTACAGATTTACTGCATAATCAATGACAAGGGAAGTTACTTTGGATGTTGGAGCTCTAGATTCAAGCCTCTGTTTTGCTAATATCCCAGTACATTAGCATTGGAGTATATATTGGATATATCCCAATATATCCACTGGAGTATTAACAAGCCATGAATAAACCACTGATAATATAAGTATATAAATTGAAACTATTCTGACAGCAAATATAAAAAAAAACTGCCACAGAAAAAATCATCAGTCTTGTGGTTTGTTCACTTGTCTGAATGTAATATCCCAATTTAAATCCCAGAAAACTATGCAGATTAGATTAGAATATACCTGGAGACTGCCCTAGCTAACAGACCATCCTGGGACATAAAAACTTCTGATTTTTGACATGTTTTTGAGAAGTCTCTCTTGCCTTAGAGTAGAATAGGGCAAGCATCTCAAAATCATCTTCTTTCCAGCTTGAGAAAGTAATAAGGTAGTTGGGATTTTTTTTTCTCCATTTTCTCTTTGTATTCATGAATTAATTTTATATTTTTGAAAACAGTTGTTCAGGCTGGGATTAAGAGACTTGTGAATAACTGTAAAACTGGAGGAAAGTAAAGCAAAATCTGTCATAATAGCTCTCTGGTTTTCTTCCTATTTCAAACTAGGCTGGCCACGTCTGTGGAGATGATATAGACCTAGTTGATGGACATCCCACTGGTTCTGTGAGAATATCCTTTGGCTACATGTCTTCTTTTGAAGATGCACAGACTTTTTTGAAATTCATCGTAGCCACCAGACTCTCCAAGTCGGACACTGAGAATGCCTCCCAGTCCTCTGTTACAAAGACGACGAGACAATCTGTCCCAGATGATCACCCTTCCTTTAACAATCTGGATAAATTGTCTCCAATACTACATGTATCAGACAGAGAACTCAGGAAAAAATCATCTGCAACAATGACGACTGTCAACTGGCAGCCACCAGAAGGTGAGGCGGAAAGCATAAGGGCAGCTGTTTCTGAGACTGCAGTACCAACATGTAGAAGAGGTGGAAAGCCCATCACTGTCACCAACATTTACCTCTACCCAATCAAATCCTGCTCTGCATTTGAGGTATATGCTTTGAATTAATCTCAACCTTGTGTTTTTCCTTACCCCTGTCAGATATGTTGAACAGGAATAGAGTGTGAGATATTGAGATATTAGGAGAGAGTTGTTAGGATGCACTATGTGGGTACCTGTTTTTCCTTTTCTCCAATTTCTAGGATCAAGTCCTGCATATTAAGGTATTTCGAAGGATTTTCACTTAGGCTGAAGTTACAGGATGCAAATGTGTCTTCTGCTCTCTTCTCTCTCCCCCCTCAACAGACAAATCTGCACATAATATGCAATCTTGAAGAAAATAGTTGGATTTGCAAAACTTGACTAAAATATAATCAAGTAATTAGTATGCTTTTACAGAATGACGTGTGATGGACTTGTAGGCATTGATGGGTAGGCAACAATTGAGAAATAACTTGATTAACATGTTATAATTGAGAGGAGACTGATTTACATTACAAAGAAATGTTATCATTAAAAATACATTTGCAACAGAAATATGACATTTAAGTGTTGCTGCACTATTTGAAAGTTCACTCTTTGAAGATTTTAATTGCTTTTTTACCAAGTTAATAATATCGTCACCTTAGCTGTGACTTTTTTTTTTTAAATAATGCATGATGAAATAGGTGTATGGCCCACACATGACCTAGAATGTGACTCTGCTTAGTACCATACTGGGAAGTGATTTAATGAATGTGACTAACGGTATAACTTTCCCTATGAAAATTTGTTGATGTATGTCATTGTCTCACATCTGAGTGAAAATTGGGGTCAAACGCATTGACAAATCACCTGCATTTGAAATATGGCTTCTCAGCTGATCTGATCTTGATTTAATCTTTTTTTCTTAATGCAAAAAGAGTCTGGGGAATTAAGGCAAACACTGTCAAATGATCAACACAACATCTATATTTTTAAATTTGATTTGGCTTATGATGTGTTTAATTCAAAGGCACCATCTTGAGCATTAAATGAGACCTGAAATTAATCAATTTCCTCCCCTTATTAACCTCCCACTAAATCAAACTGTTTAGAAAATCAAAGTAACCCCATATTTCATGTGAAAGTATTTTAACCTTTGTTTATGTGTTGCAGTTATTATAGCTGTATTACAGAAACCCTCTACAGAAGCTGCTGAAATATGTTGTAGCAGTATTCAGACCTCTTTGGGGTTAAATTCTATGTTTAATGTGCAAGATGCTTTTGTGAGATACACACCACAACATTCAGTGCTAGGGAAGCTTTGAAGAGATTGTGGCCAGGAGCAGGTAAGAGGTACCTAAGCATGAAAGCAAGCCTACGTTTCCCCACAATGTGAGCTAGGTTTCTTCTCTTCAAGCTCTCTGAGGGTAACGAACTCCAGGTGAGAAATTCACACAAGACCAGTACTCCACAGCAGACAGATCTGCAGTTTTCTATGGAGAGGGAAAATCTCATGCCTCATGCATACTTCTTGTGCCAGGCATGTGTTAATAGACCCAGTGTAAAAGCAGGGTTCGTCTTACCGCAACTGAGCCCTCTGAAGTTAGATATTATTCTGTAAGCAGTGAGAGATGGATACCTGCTAATTCATTTTATCATAAAATAAGCATCTGCAGTAGTAAAAATTAATTGTTCCTGGATATTTCTGCCTCTTTCCATTGACTGCAAGAGGAATCCAAGGCAACTTGGATTACACACCTAACACTAACTGATTTGAATAGTTTAAAAATAGATATTTATATTGCAACTACATTATGGGTTTTAGTTTTGCCTGCCTAAAGTAATTTTCAAAATGTATTTTGGTATTTTTTAATAACAAAGCATCAGCCATATTAGAACCCAGTCAGCCAAGCACTGTCAGAGCCTGTATTGCCAAAGAGTAATATATGATTAAATACATTCTGGATTTATTATTGGAAGGGACTGTAAGTTCCCTATAAATAGCATTTGGTTCTTCTCTTCCCCTTCTCAAAGAGGATTTGTTGTGCGTTTCCACTTAGTTCATGGAAGATATATGAGTAGGATTTTCTCTATTGAAGTATTTCCCCAAAGAAAATGTTTGCTTTTGTGACCTTCTTCCTGTCCACCGGGCATTCTTCATTTTGGAATGGGAAGGGGAAAATAACCTCTTCCCCCTTGGAAGGGAAAAATAACCCATGCCACATGCACTGGAGTTTGAAGCAAGACAGGCTAGAGAAATGTTACCACAATGAAGTGGAATGAAATCCTGAAAATAATTTTGTCTTGTAAAATATTGATTATATCAGGCTTTATCATGAAAAGACTGAATTCTATAGAAAATTATTCCTTTGCTATTCTCTTATTGGTCTTTGTAATACAGACTTCACATTTAAAATTATTTTATTTCCTTACTTTATTAAATAAACTCCTAGACTTCTGCAGTAATAATCATGTAGTTTGTGGTTTCCTTGGTCTTCAGTTAAAGTCCAATAATTTAAATTCAGTTTCATGTTTTAAATATAACATACCTTTAGATGCCTTATAGTTGTTGGAAATTTAGAAAAGTATTTTCACAGTTAAAAAAATTATTGCTATTTTTATCAGCTATAGAGTATCTCTAAACTAGCTGATGTGAAAAGGTGAAAGTGGCTCAGATATTGGGGAGCAATAAATTCACTCATCTTGTGATACTTGGATAGTTGAGATCAGAAACTTACAGATTTGTAAGTTCAGGTGCAGGCCTCCAGCTCGTATGGGAGGTCAGACCTTTAGCGTGTGTAGTAAATGGGCTTTATTGTAAGTACATGATCACTTGTGTTTGCCTAAAATAATATGTGCAGTGGAAAATTCCAAATAACTGTGTGTGCAGGACCCACCCCATCTGTCAGCAAAATCTGCCCACTGGACTTACTGGTTGCAGGATAGATGACTTAATTAGTGTCAGGAGCACAAACTCCATGAGGATGTGAGTACAAACTCACAGCTGTTTCATCTCCTCTTTAGAGGCACATAATCTCCTCCTCTCCTAAACTCTGATTTCTCTGTTCTATTCTAAGTGTTTTAGTATTGGAGGTGCTTGACCTCCAGAGTGCAGGGTGCTTAGGCATCTGGGAAGATGAAGCTTGGCATGAAGATCATCAGCTCACTGCAGGTCAGTTAGTTCCTACAGCATTTTAGAAAGTGTTCCTGGCCATGGGAAGGTCTCTTTTCACTGTCATTCCATGGGTTCAGTACACATGGCACAGAAAGCAGAGGGCAGAATATTTTAACTCAGCTTAGCTTCTTAAATGCGCTTTCTTTTCCCTACAATTATTTTATTAAATGGGGAGAAGCAGAGGAGTAACATCTATCCCAGACCACTTTTTTCTTCTTTTCCAGCATAAAAATGTGTTTTAAACATGCATTTTTAAATATGAACATCTCTCATGTCAATGAATTTTGCATAATTACATAATGCAATGTGCCCAGTGAAAAAGGTTAGGACTTTAAACATTAATAACTTTATTATTCTTGCAGTGGATTTCAGAGTATAAAAATTGCAGCTCAACACAGAAGACAAATTACCTTTTAATTTAAAATACAATGCAAATTCCTAGTGATCAGTGGATAAATTATACGTATACCACTAACATTTTTCAACTTACATAATTTAAAACCTATTCAGTGATTCCTTTAATGTGTTCAAAAATTGTGTTAGCCTTTATGATGACATTACTGTGAACTATGGAGAAATGCAACCCAAAATGTTTTAAAGACAATTCTGAAAGAAACCCCAAAACTCCCTTGGTTTTGCAGTGGATATTTTTACATTTCATGAAGAAAAATGTACTAAAGTGGATAGGATAATACCATGTACTGGCTGCACTGTGCAATGATCCTTGCTCACAACTAGTAGAGAAGACCTCATGTTGGATGATTAGCTCACCTGCCAGGCTTGGACCAAAGGTGTATGCTAGCATCTCTCAGTAAAATAATAGTGTCCCAGCTTTCTTTTTCTCCTCCCTCTTCTAATTTGTCTCTGTAGTCAGAGATGGTCACATAACTTCAGGGAATCAAGTTAGAAGCCATGCAAAACATCGTTGCTTACTGTGATATATGCTAACGTGTGTTATTTTACTTCGCAGTAAGCTTCATTGGCTGCTTTACTTCACTGAATTGGTTGCCTGAATATAGGTATTTAGAGACATTTGAGTGCCCTGCCTGACCTCCAGCTGATGGTCTACTGGGATGTGGATCATCTTCGCAGCTTATGTCACATCTGCTGGCCTTGGGCAGACATCTCAGACATAATCTGAGGGAGCTGAATTGAACCACTCTTCTCATGTCTCAGATGAAAGCAGAGCAGGCTTGAACTTTCTAATCCAGTTGCTTGTAATCATTTAACAATCTCTTCAGCCTCTTTGAAATAACGGTAGGAGACGGTCTGCACAGGTCGCAAGCCTAAGTGCTGAGAATAGAAATGTATGTGGGTCCTCCATGATTGTCTCCAGTGTCAGTATTAGCAACAAACCAGCTCTGACTGTTTCATGATCATCTGCGATTCTCTGTCTAAGGCAGGGTAGACACTTATTTTCTTGTTTCAACTTTATTTATTGGGGTCCTACCAACGTGAAATGCAGTAAGTTGTGAAGCAGAGGGGGACAGTGTATGAGGGACAGTGTACTTGACTGGGATGTACAGGGGACATCCATGAGAGGACAGGGACTCACTGCTGGACACATGTATATATGAGTCTTGTTACAATGACAAATACCCCGAGAAAGGGGGAAAATGGGCTGAGGGCCTGTAGCTGTGTGCTGCATTATTACCTGCCCTTATTTTGGACCAGGGGTATTTTGAATGGAAGGTGTTGATTATTTCCAAATATCTGCTACCTAGTTAGCTGGGCTTTCCACACAATGGCTATCATCATGTAAGAATTAGCTGAAGCACTGATTAAAGACAGAATGTTTTATTTTGCTCATAAAAACTCTTGCCTTCAGTGGAGGGTAAGCAAACACTTAAGCTATTTCCCGAATAGTATTGCAGTCCTGAAATGGAACCAAAACAACTGAATGTTACAATTGGGAGCTAGAAACCACTGTCTTTTTCTATTTTCCTGCTCTTTTAGTTTATTCTGCTCTTTATATACTGCAAATTATGTAAAGAGCTGTTGCATCCTTGGGAGGATGTATTACAGATTAGTGAACTTCTCTTTTGGAAGGGAGATTTGTTAGCAGGAAATTCTTGCAGTTCTCAGATGATCACCAGCTGTTCCAAATGCATTTTGTAATCTAATTATACAGGATAACCAAAAAAATACTGGCCTCTCCAAAGAATGATTTCCAGCAAGGACAAAAGCCTGTTCTTAGCTGATGTTGCAGGTTTTAAGCTATGATTCTTCTCCTAAAGGGACAGGGCAAAGGTTGACATCATTTAGGTGCTGATAGGTGCTTCGTCAACATGGTTTCAGATAACATTGTCAGACCTAAAGTTTTCATTTTTGACTGACTTTTTTCATCTGCGCTCACTTAAAAATCTGCCAAAGAATATTATATATCAAGTAGATTGATAAAATACCTTTCTTGCCTTTAAGATTTTTCCATGTATTTTTTATGTTCAGTACAGTTAATAGCTCTGTGGCCAAATTATTTGGAGTTCAGCTTTAATGCTTTAAATCTTCACTTCCAGAGTGCCCGCCCTCAGCTTTCTCTAGTCAGGCTGTCAGTGTCAAGCTACTACTGCAGGCCCCTGTATAACCTGGAAAAGTTTATAACAACGGGATATTGTGGATTCTATGGGGTTTTAGATAGAACACATGCTAAACAAAAATGTGATTTTTAATTAATCTAACCAATGCTTCGAGGTATGCTTTTTTCAGAGCACCAGGCTGTGCCTGACATGTCTTTTTCTCACTACTTTTTGCTAGTGTTTTTCCAGTCAATTCATATGAGCTGTGCTAAGCTTCTCTACAAGAATTCAACAGAGTTCAGCTGTAGTTAACTTCTCTCCATATTCAACTGTGACTAGAAAGCATACGTGAGCTGAAGCAACAAGTTTACATGCCCAGCTTTATGTAAAAAGAATGGTATTAATATTTTAACATTCTGAAGAAGAAAGCAGTTATTAATATCACCCAAAGGCATTACTAAAACCGTTCTCTTTTTGGATTTCAAGATTACCATCTGTGTAGCATCAGTAACAGATGTTCTTTTCACCAGAAAAATGTACATGCAAGCAAGGACAATATGCTTGTGTAGGCTATTGGATGTAAAGAGTGTTGTAGAAGTGATGGAAGAATAGAGAGCTAAGTAGACAATGTGTTCTGTTGTAAGGGGATCTGGAGAAACTACTATGATCCTAACTAAACCAGAAGCCTCAGTGGTGGAGGTTTCCTCCAATAAATTAATTGATGAAGTAATTCCAGTTTTATGAAAAATATGGTTGTGCAAAATTTTGAATATTACATTTTTCTTGCTTTTTATTTTTTTTGTCTTTTCCTTAATTCATACATCACCCATGAAATGTCCACACTTTGTAAATCAAAAGACAATTGTTTGGGGGAGATATCCTAAAAATGGATGAGTATAAAACTGGAAACAGTTTTCAGAGTGTTTCAGTTTCAGAGATCATTTACTTTATTCTTACAGTTCTGTTAAATCAAAGTGTATGATAATATGTAACAAATTATAATAAATCCGTTTTGTTTTGTCAGCTTTGTGCAGTGGTATCTTTATCTTTGATTTGCAATTAAGGTTTCTCTTATAAAGGCTGACATTGGCTTTCACAAGATTTCCTGATTTAAAAAATGTCATTAATGGTGTTTTTTTCCCCCTCTTTTCTTTTCAGCATGAATCTATTAATGCAGCTAACATGTTCTAAACCTTTGTATTGCCTTCTGTTGCTTTTCCAGGTTACAGAGTGGCCAGTAGGAAACCAGGGTTTGCTGTATGACCGAAACTGGATGGTTGTAAACCAGAATGGAGTCTGCATGACTCAGAAGCAGGAGCCAAGGTTGTGTCTTGTAAATCCCTCAATTGATCTGGAGCAAAAAATTATGGTCATTCAGGCAGAAGGTTAGTAATCCATTTCTCCCCTTCGTTTTTGGTGCCTAAATTCTAGGCATAAACACCTGCATGCACCCCACCCCTCCCCAAATTACTGAATGCTGTGTAAGCTTACTGACCTCAGGGCCAAATTCTGCTACCAGCTGTGGGCGAAGAAACCCCAGGCTGTGATAGACAGCCCTGGGTAGTTTCCTACCTTGTTTTTGGGATGGGCAAAAGGTAGACAGAGGCACTCTATGTGCAGTCATAAAGTGGATGCTGCAGGAAGGAGTACTAAATTGACAGATATGGAAATTTACTGACTAGTGCATCTCTCCACATGATGAAGCCTCTACGGACTGCTACTGCTGCAAAGGTGAAGGAATAGGAGTCTAACATGAAAGACCCTGGCCAAAGACCTTCCTATCTTATAGCTCTCCTCCCCCTTCCAGCTGTGGGACTAAAGGGGTAGAGTCTTCAGTAGAAATCAGTATGAATTAAAATAAGGAGCAGATATTATTTAGCTCAAATACTTGCACCAGCAGGCAAGTATTCAGTGATGTTTTTGATACTTTGGATTCATCAAAACCATTTTTATTCTCTGATGAGGGGAAGAAAAGAAAAAAAACTTATGGCAAGTATTACAGAAAGGTCTTTGTTACTTAGGGGTGCAAATTATTTATTTTGCTAACAGTGCTATTAGCACTGAATGCTGGAACAGGTATGCATTCCACAAAAGTCATTACTAATGCCAAGTTTGCATGTGGCTAAATGGTGTTTGTCATTTCCCTGGGGTCTAGCATTTACTCAGTCTGTATGTCTTAAGCATTAATAATATATGTGTCCACATTTTCAGCAACTAGAGCAAAACAAGGGGATCTATATTCACATTTTTCACCCTTTAGTAGAAATCCATACGAGTGGATCTGTAACTACGGTCTCCTTTTTGTTTGTACATTACAGTTGTTGTCCTCTCCAGCTGTCTGAGCACCCTCCATAAAATTAAATCTGACCAGTTGATTTCTTTTGTGTGGAATAGGTTTGTCAAATGTATATTTGAGTAGTTCCTCTAGTCTCGTGTGATTTTTTTGTGAGTTTTTCAGATTCCAAACAAAGTCTGGTTTCTTTTTAGAGATTGCAGACTCTCTCATTGGCACAAACACTGTTATTTTCCATTCTTGCCTCTATAACCTTTCTTTGAAAAAAATAATGTTGACTCACTTCAGTTCCATGTCGAGCACGTTACACCTCGAAATTTTGTAGTACAGTTGCATAGACAGCCTTCTCTCACAATATTTAAATTAACAAGTGCTTCAGAACTAATTATTTCTAGTAATTCAGTTCCAGATACAGTGTGATAGCAAGATGCTTCTTGCTTGCAGATACAGTGTAAAGTCTTGTCCAAACTTTCTCCGTTTATCCATTTTCAGAAGTTCAGCCCTGTTGGGCCTTTTGATTGCTTCATTTCACTCTTCTGAGTATGTTCTTCATTTTTTTCCTTGCTAGTACCACATTGTTCAGACAAGTTCATATCCATTAATATGTTTGCCTGTCAATACTAACTGCACTGACGTACTTCAGAGTCGGGAAGAAGTTTTCTTGGACAAAAATGACAGTCAAGGCACCCATTTCTTGCTGAGATTTAGAATCTCTTGCCAGAGTTAGTGCCAGGGTGAAATTCACTTTCAAATCTTTTGGTTTATGTTGTGTTATGTTTGAAGTTTTCACTCTCATTCAACTTGCTTCCCATGAAAGTGAGAACCATTTCCACCCAGAAGTGATTGACCAAGACTATGGACAACTTTTCCACCCAAAAATTATTGATTAGATTTCGAGTGTGCTCTAACAGAATCATGGTTGGCATTTATTTATAGCCTGCTTTGGCACAGCCAGTATGTAACAGTAGAGTAATTTTATTATTCGTATAATGACTCTGGATTCCAATAACCTTTGCCTGTAAAGTGGACTGGGCCCTCTTTTTGTAATAGTCCTGCTATTTTTCACTCTTTTAGTGTACTTGCAAACAGTGGTATTTTTTTAGTGCTTGACAGTGACATAATGGCTCTCATTTTCTTGGGGAGACTATTCCAGAGGTTACTTCTCATAAAGTACCACAGTGATGGAACACAGATGAACCAGCAGGGTAAGACTGAGTAGATAAATCTGCAGGAAGTTGTTCTTATATTTATTCTGTTTTCTTTCATCTTACCTGCAGTCTAAATGCATGGTTTGTCCCTTTATCCCTGGGTCATTGTTCTATCTCCCACTAAATTAATTTTATGTCAGACAAATTTAATTTAATTTGTTGACTCTTTCCTTGAAAATCCCATGTTAATCACCGCTGCTTTATGTCACCACTCTCTCCAGCCTGTCAGTAGATTGATGCTAACATAGGACCTGAAGCTGAATGCCATGTGTGTTGCTGGAGCAGAGATCAGTGTGGTGGGGAGCAGTAGCCTGATGACGAGCCAGGATGGCTGTTGTACAGCTCAGAGCCTTCACTGGACTATGTCAATGGCTAATGGTATTTCAGATGTGTAGCGCTTAGCCTGCTCCCTCCAGGTCTCTTCCAGCTTCATGAGCTTCTTTCTCCCACTGGATGTCCCCTACCCAAACTGCCATTCCTCAGCTATGTGCTTCTTTCCAAGATAGTTAAGTTTCCTCCAACCCCCTCTATCCTCACCCTGCCCTCACAGTCCCTGTGCAGAGTTTCTCTGTTCTTCTCAATGTGATGGGGACGTATCTGGTGGTGAGGAGTGGCTGAGGGAGGCACCAGCGGTGAAAAAAAGAGAGGCAGAACCTCTGAGCTGCACATTTAATGTCCACCTGCTCCAGTGAACGTGAAAAGCCAGCAGCTCCCAGCTGACCAGATAATAACTACAGTCAAGTTAGTTGCCTTCCTCCTGCTCCTATGCAAGGAGGCTGTAACCACTCTGCTTTCTCTACCAGTTTCTCTGCTATCATCTGCGCTTTCCTCATTGTGAGAGCAGGCTGTGGCAATCATCTCCATACAGATCGTCCTTTGCTGTCTGGAGGTGTCTCTCTCCAATAGAGAGAGGCTAAGGCAACTGTGCTGCCTCTGGTAAGTGCTTAAAGCCAAGTGGGGCAAATCCCACACCCCTGAAGTATGTGGCCTTCTTAAAGAACATTTTGCTGTTACACTAATAGATTATGGTGAAGACTTTATCTGTGCCACCTTTAAAAGATAATGAGTCCGTTCTCTCTCTCCCCCTCCAGGCACCTGCTTTCCTCTCCCTCTAGAACTTTTCATTAGTAGAAAATTTGCTTATGGCTCTTTTATTTCAAGATATATTCTAATATTCTCTGTCTTTTCAGTCCAAAAAAATAAAATTGTCAGCATGATTTAGTGTGACAGTAACTAATGTCTTTTGCTGAATCCTCCATGTGCTGAGACACTACTTCCTGTTCTTTCTTTAACCTACGCATGTTGGGTGTCTCTGTAGCCTGTCTAACAACCATCCCTAGATGGGCTGATCTGCTGTCTGACTGACCTGGCTGTGCAATCCTGCTGCCACTGGGTATCAAGGACATCAGACTGGGGCTCTAGAAAAGGCCAAAACTGCTTGAAGGATCTTTCCCTGGCATGCCTGCAAATTTGTTGGCTTGCATGGCAGCTGGGCAGCTACAGATATTCCTCTGACCCCTGAGGAAGCGGGTAAGAGCAGAGGGAGAGGAAAGGCTTGTGCTTGGTCTCTCTTTGGCTATACTTTACTTCAGCAGAGGGGGAGAGATTTTAATTTTGAGAAACTGCATTTCTGAATTTTGTTAGAATTATTTTTTTTAGGCTATGTGGTTGTTAACAGGCATTTCCTATTCCTTTTGACATGAAGAATATAACTAACCCTTGCTATCACAGGATGCACTTTGAGAAAAGTGGTGTAACTTTATATAAGACCTGGTGGAGGAAAACTACTTTTTATATCTCACAGAATCACTTATATCTCAACTGAAGCATTTAATGGTTAAGCTCCCAGCAACATAAAACTGGGCAGGAGCAAGTAACCTTTATTTCAAGAAGGTATATTAACTCCAGTGGGAATCGAAGGAAATCTTCTTGTCCTGCTCCATCAAATATATGCAGGCATGGATTACACTGGGCTTGTTCCTGAACAACATAAAAGTAAGCCAAAAAGAATTTAGCCGAGGATACATTTCTGCAGAAGACTAATTTATCTCTTTCCATTTTAGCAAACAATGAGCACAACTCTGGCAAGTTGGACGTTAGTTTACCACTGCACAGAGGGAGAAATTTTGAGTGTTTTGAAAGCCCTTTAAAATGTTGGAGTAGAAAGATGCTAGCAAAACAGAGCAACTAATTACACTTTATGGAGTTTATTGTGCCTTCAAATACTCATGTGTTACTGCCAGTAAAAATAATGGGAAGTAAGTGCATAGACTGACGAAAGAATGTACATGAATAGTTTATATTTCAGTCTATTGAAATAATAGACCTCTAATTTTTCGCATTGACTGAAAATAGGAGCTATAAAGACAAGAACATTTTTTTTATATTAATACTGTGAGCACATCTGTGAATTTTATTATCAAGCAAATGACCATGGAGAATGACAGCTTTTACATTTTAGTAAATGGCAATATTCTGCTTTATTTTTTTGCCTTAAGATAGAATAAAATTGCAATTAACAATGTTTAACTGACCTAAACATCACTGTAAAATGTGTACTGTTCAATAAAAATGTGATACACTTGCTGATGTATAAAAGCAGGGCTTTTTAAAGTGCTGAGATTCTATTTTAAGAAATTTTGTGGGTATGCCTTGCTTAGAAAGTATTTTTAAAAGATATAATAGCTAAGGATGCATACAGGATGAAACCTTTCAAACTCTTCCAGAAGGAATGATACTAAGGTATAATGTTTTCAAAGTACAAGAGCAGTAGTTCCAATTTATAAAATGATAACACTGGCTTCTTTTTCAGCTTGTTGCAAGCAGGTTCGATGCATTTCTATGTACATGTATTTCTCTAACTGAACCTAGCTTTTCCTCCTCTGTCTTTTCTTCTGAAGTATACTAACATCATCAGCGCAAAAAAAGGATTAGATGTTTTTCTGTATTGATAACTTGTGTGGAACAGAGCTGATAGGTGTGATATAGTGAATCTGTACTACATTTCATTATTCTTCAGAAGAAAATAAACCAATTTGATTTCGCCATATCACAGAGCTGGTAGAGCTTGATTCTTATTTGTACTACAATAATATAAACAGGAAGCAATGAGTGAAACTGAAACATGCTGATACAAAGCTGGGGTATAGGAGATCAATCTTTACTGGTTTATGTTGCAGTATAATGGAAAAGAGTTGGATTCATTGTAGCCACGCAGTAAAACTCTTTGTTCATCATTTCAGATTACTGCTTTCAATTAACAGAAAGGAAAATAGTACAGCTTTTCTTTTAGTTCCAGTAAGCCACAGTAGCCTTTCCATCTCTATGGCTCATTCTCTTAAAAATAAGAAAACCATGGAAGAAACTGTTAACATAATCATTACCAGGAATTTCTCATCTGTTTTAAACTTGGAGATGGATAGATGGGAATACTTCTCTCATTAGTGGTCTCCACACATTTTATCCTTAAGCTATTGTAGTTTTATGACACATTATATTTCTTTCCTTGAACAGCCTGGGCTTATTTTTTCTCTCCCCCTGTCCCCACAACCTCCATCTTTCAACTTTCTGATCACTCCATCCCACTACTCCAAAAAACCTGACCCAACAGTGATTAACCTTATCTCCTGATTTGCTAGTGGCGACACAACAGTGGTAAACTCATCCTTTCAACAGAAACCATAGTTGAGGCAGTAATTCTGTGCCAGTTTTGTTGCCCAAGATACATAGAGAATTAAGTTACTCGAAGCTGAAATTGTATATTCCTTAACGTGGTTTGGGTACCAAGGTCATCTGCAGGCTTTGCTCTTTGCATTATCATTTGGAGCCACCTGCAGGCAACGAATATAATTCTAGCAAAAAGAAAAGGGATTTTTGTTACATGCTATTTGGGAGGCTGCTATGATTGTGAACACATGTGAAAATAAGAACCTTTTTCATGATCCTGTGTTTCTGCATAAATGTTGGGGTTTTTTTTTAAATATTATTTGATCTCTGCCCATCTAGGCATGGACCCAATATCTGTATCACTAGAAGAAAATACTGGAAAAGAGGCTGTGATCTGTGAGAGTAAAGTCTGTTCACACAGGTGAGTGAGAGCAGGAAGGAACTGAAGCTGAAAATCACTGCAATGATTGGATGGACACACAGGGCTAGAAGTCCTTAAAAAAATAGGGGAGAGTGGAGAGGAATGAATGACTTAATGGACCAGGAGAAGATAGATTTAGATAGATAAATTTGGCATGCCCAGCATGTCTAGTAAAAACCACTAAATAATACTAAAAATTAGAAAGGGAGAGAAAGACAGCGCAAGAGACTGTGATGAGTTGGCACTGACTTAAATAAGGGAGATCTTTGTTTCACTTGGTTCAAGGATGTGAAAAGCAAAAGGTGTCCCCAGTTACTTCCAAATGCCAACTGGGAGCCTTAGCAGGACTCTAGGATTCAGTGCCTTTATTTGACAGTAATGATGCTGGCAACTCCGACCACTTCATGTTGTGTGGATTCAAAATTGCTAGAACCTTCTCAGGCTATAAACAGCTTTCCATATTTACAACCCTTTTTAATTTTGTTTTGACCACCCATGTTGATCAGTGTCTCCTTAATAGTCCTGGGAAGATTGCAGGTGAGTATGTGAAATATTAACTCTAATCAAGAGACATACCACTTCAGTGAAATATAACATTATGCATAAATTAATTTCTTATCAGTGAACTTAAGTATTTATCCATCATATTTTCTAAGTACTTCCCAGTCTCATTAAGTTTTTTGAGTGGCAGTGGATCAAGTGCCTTCCTAAAGTACATTTGCATTATCTACTGTTTCTTTTCCCTGTGTCTCTCGCTAAATCCAACTAGAAAAGCCATTTACAGATTAATGTCTTCATTTAACTGAGATATACTAATTTTTTGTAACCCTCTACATTTGCTTCTCTGAGGGTAACATATAAACAAACCAGCAGAAGACCTGGCCATCTTCCCCATTGAATCGTGCAGGAAATTATCTTCTTCTTTTCTCCTGACTATTCATGTGATAAAGAGAATCCTTTTCTCAGAAGTGTATTTTCCTCAGGTAGTGGAATCCACCCAAGAGTCATTTGTTTTAACCATCTGTCCCACTTCCCTTTGTGTTGACTCATCCTTAGCCTCCCTATGGTTAGCTCATCTATTACAGGCTGCAAAATAGCCTAGGCTATCTTTCTCTCTGTGTGCATATAATAGACTGACATACTATTTATTGTAGTTTGTCTTTTGTGTTAATGACTGTGTCATTTTTAATGTATGAAATAGGAAATTTTCATGGAAAACTGCTTAGAGTTATGAGGAGGAAAAAAAAGATGGCATGACAAAGAAAGGAGAGATGCATGACAAATTGCACTGAGTGAACTGTGATTAGCAAATAAACAAGGCAGGAAGTAATGTAGAATGAGTGGACAACCTTGATGAGGCTCCCAAACTGCTCAGAGATCCAACAGCACTCATGCCAAGTTCCCATGTTTCAGGAGAGCATCTTCCAGGACCAGAATAATGGAAATGGAGCAAAACAGTGCTTTGCAGTAGGACAGGAGGTGATTTGTGGTCTGGGGTCTTTTCTGCAAAATCTCTACACTGAGCAGTGGTAAAAAAAGTCTTTGTTAAAAGGCTTTTATTCAAAAGAAACTCCTACTGAAGGTATCTTTCACTTACTAATTCTGCTGTCCAACGCTGTGAGTTCATCCAGTTATGTTGGCTCAGGTTGCTACTCTAAATTTACACTGAGATAGCTGAGAAAAGCACATGGTGTGGAATCTGCAAGCAGTCTTGTGAGGAAGTTTAATTTCACAGCAGCCATCAATGTGTAGTGAGCCCAAGTTTCCCTTGTGAGGGAGTTCATCAGTGTTAGCCTTCACTCAGCAGGTACTGTTCATCAGCATGCGCTGCTCACGTCAGAAGGACATGGCTTTCTAGTATAATATCTCAGTGGGCAGATCCCAGTAGAAGCTAGTGATGTCAAGGTTATTGATGTTGTAGAGTACCCTAAATGCTCAAGGTTAGTGCTGTACTGAAATAGGCAGGGGCACGGTCTCCTTTTGGCAGGCCACAATATCAACAAGATCAAAGGAAGGGTATCAAGATCAAAGGAAGGGTATCAAGATCAAAGGAAGTGGTTGAAGACAAAAGCATAGTTAAAAACAAGGTGAACTGAGCCTGTTGTGCGTAAACTTATGTATTATATCCCTTGGGGTCAATATTCAAACTTCAGTTGTCCTTGTTTCTTGTTCTATAAATTATCTAGCTAGAGGGACCAGCTGTAACACACGGAAGCTAAATGACATAAGAAGAAGATGAGTGGGGAACTCAAAGCAAACAGCAAGTAAAATCTGAGAGAACTAGGCCACCCTTTATAAATTGCCTGACATGTGCCAAATGAAAGGTAATGCTGATAGATGTAAAGTAATACTCAACAAAAATAAACATAAGCAGCAAATGAGTAAAATTGAGCCGCACCAGAAGGACTTTGAATAAGACCTTGATGGTACTTGCTCAGAAAATGGTCTGGCAATAAAGGAACGTAATTTGAAAACATAGGAGCCTTGGAATACAAAAGATACACAGCAACCTTTGAACATTTGATGAAATACTAAGGGTGCTGTGTGTCTCTAACTCAGCCACTGTGACTCTAAATGGTAAGCAGATACAAAAAGGGCAAAACGATGATCCTGATTTATACACTATTAACCCCCAGCAGGCTGCCAGAGGTAATTGGTTCAAGAGAGAATTTAAATACTCCTAGCACCTCTGCTTGGGTGGGAAAAAATATCTGGGGAATTTGTTTCACCTGTACTGTTCCCATGGGAGATTCATATCTTCTTATCAGCTTTCTCCCTAACACAGTGGCCAGCAAGGACACAAGAACTGCTCAGCTCAGACTATAGAATCTCATGTGGATTCTCAGCTTTTGGCCCTTTTTTGTTGCCACAGCATCTGCATCTCATAACACCAGAATTTCATTTCGGCTTAGGACATCACTGGCCCCTTGCAGCTGTGGTTGGCATCAGTCCAGCCTCAGAGTGGGGAGAGGGATGTGCAGAGCTGTTCCACAATCAAAATTCAGAACAACTGCTGAAGAGATATCTGATCTCTGCAGGATTATAGAATCGCGTTGATTTCACTTGTTCTGGTTTTCTACCCATGTAACTCAGCTGAACCTACAAAACATTTTGTAAAGCCAAGCCACTTCTCTCAGTTCTAGGTCTTAGCATCTTTTTCTGTGAGGAGCTGTTTTCTTATTCCATAGAACAGATGGAATTTCCATGCAGATCAGCTTCTTTGGCTGGATAGGATGAAAAGGTGAGCATAGGACCACCACTAACTCACTTTACTTACTACAAGAATCCTGCCTAGATCAGCATGAGAATTTGCATTCCTTTCGTCTGTTTATGCCATTTAGATGTCAGTCAAATCTCCTTTTGTAGTCAATAGAGTTAAACACTCCCAGAGCGGGAGTCATTCCATCCTGAGGTCTAACACAGATGGGAACTACTTAACCTCTTCCCATTATCTCTGAGGGGAACCCAGATAACTAATTTAAGATTGAAGTTAAGATTATTGAGCGCTGAGGAATCTAATGGCAAATAGGATCACTTTCCAGTGGTCTGATCTGTGCCCTGCCTGAACCAAGAGTACTGATCTCTGAATCTTTCTTGGAGATATTACATCCAGGTAAAGAAGGTACATCTATTGCCAGCCTTGCATAAATTACTAGACAATTTACTAGTGATGGAAACCATCTTTAGATAGAGAGATACTTGGCCTCTTTTAGTGGAGCCATGTTTTAACATGGAGAGTCTGTACTAACACAAATTAAATTAAGGAATTAACATCATTGTATCTCATAGGATCATTAAATATTATATACAGTGGGGTAAGCTTAAGTTCATCTCAGATTAATCCTCTTTGGTTTAGGAAAAAGCACATTGTAATATTGTAATATGGACTACCAGTTACTGTACTTCAGAGTGTCTTGAGCATTACAATTATTTAATCCTTTATTCCACAGTAATTTTCTGTATAAAACAAAGTTAGATCTCGTGAATATTAACTTCAAGACTAACAGAGTAAAGTTGAGGAAACTGGGAGAGAAAATTATGCAAAGCTTCACATCTCTGTTTTATCACTCATCAGAGAATACAGATTCTGTATTTTGTATTGGAAGAAGCTGAAAAATCATCTTCACAATTCATCTTCAGTTTTGCAAATTGATTTTTGGGCAATCAAATTTTGCTAAGTCCCTCTTTTCTCATAACAGGGTAAAAACATATGACTGTGGAGAAGGAATTGCTGCCTGGTTCTCTCTGTTTCTTGGTCGTCCATGTCGCTTGATAAGACAAAGTTCAGACATGAAAAACAGACCACATCAGAAAAATACAAAAGGTATGTTGTCATTTTTAAAAATATTTGTGATTCTGTAGTTAGCAAACATCAGGCTCGTGTACTTCATGCTGGCTATATAATTGCCCTGATAAAGGGTGAAAGAATCATTCAGTACTGATATAGTAGGTTTTGAAGAGTATATTTGTACCCAAACTATGTTTATGCTGCCCTTCTACTTGTTACATTTCCTGAAAACATACAGATACACCAGTCTGAGGTTTTTTATCATCGTGTCCATGATTTTGCCTGGAAACTCAATGATTGTTTTGAAAAAAAGATGAAAAATCCATAAACAAAGAATTTATTCCTAGACTAAATTTCATTATAAAAAGGATCAAATGGAAAGACCATAAAAAAATGCATGGATTTTGCTCATGTGAATTGTTTTACAAATTTGGTAAAGCCTTAGCTCTATCTCAGTTTCTAAATGCATTGGATCATTGTAATTTACAGGTTTGAGGGGATACTTGGAATCTCTCCCTAGTGTCTGGAGATGAATTAAGATTTTTCTAATGAGAATGAATAAGAGATCAAAGGCAAGATAAAGTGAAATTACTAGTATAATCTTCCTGATTTGTAATGATCATTTCAGAATGTTGGACTCATTCTTTTAGGTCTGGCACCTACTACAAACATCTCGCTCTCTCTTGTGAATGAAGCACAGTACCTTCTGATAAATGTAGCAAGCATTCTGGAGCTGAAAGAACTTATTTCTGCAAGGTAAGATCCTTCTGTCTCCAAATGTCTCTCAGCAATCTCGGATTCCAGACACCATTATAACTCTTTTATCTAGAAATTTAGAGATAGTTACTTCTCAATGTTCAATAAATATGTAAGTACTAAACTGGTATAATTACTGACTCCTGTATGACTCCAGAAAAGTTGGATTAAATATTTGAATACAGTCATAGAATCATAGAATGGTTAGGGTTGGAAGGGACCTTAAAGATCATCAAGTTCCAACCCCCCAGCCATGCTCAGGCACACCTCCTACTAGACCAGGTTGCTCAAAGCCCAATCTACTTTGGTCCTGAACACTCCCAGGGATGGGGCATCCACAACTTCTCTGGGCAACCTGTTCCAGTGCCTCACCACCCTCACAGTAAAGAATTTCTTCCTGATATCTAATCTAAATCTCCCTTCTTGAAATTTAAAACCATTACCCCTCTTGCTATCGCTACACTCCCTGACAAAGAGTCCATCTCCAGCTCTCCTGTAAGCTCCCTTCAGATACTGGAAGGTTGCTATAAAGTCTCCCTGGAGCCTGAACTGTGCAATGTACTTTCCAAGCATCTGTACATATGAGTCTTTATTAAATGTTTTTCTGGTTTAGGTTATTTAGCTTCTTGGCATGTAGGTTTGTTTTAGTTTAATGGAAACTTGCTAAGATTTATAGAATAATTTTAATCTTCATCTGAGTTTTCATAATTTTGTTTTTTTGTATCTTTGTAAGTAAAAAATAATATGCCAGTTTGCACTTGGCTCTTGAGAGTTGATCTAAAACAGAAACAGCAATTTGAATAAAAATTAGAATGTTACATGCCATTGGAGAGGTACATTTATGTGGAGACATACGCCTCTTTGATGTTGCCTTTACAGGACACCTCCATGAAAATCCCCATGGCCTGGCCTTATGCTCAAATGTTCTTGCTAGAAATACGCCCCTGGAGATGCAAATGCTCATTTTCAAGTTTGCCTGTTAAATATATGTAATGCATTCTGGATTTCAGGGTGCACTACTTTGAGAAGGCCAAATACCCAAGCTGGCTTTCGCAAAATCTAACTTTCACAACAGATGCTGGTTGAGATTTGCAGGATGAAGGTGCCTGTCGCTCTATCCAGCTGATGCATGCTTTGAGGGGGTGGCAAATGATGGGCATTTACTCAGATACATGCTGTCAAGTAACTTGAAGCAGTTCTGAGGGCTGTGGATGAGTGCAGGAGAGGTAAGGTGTTTTGGAGGTGAGCCTGAGCAGGTTGAATGCAGAGAGACTAGGAGCAGGGGCATTGCAGTCTTGGAGGATAAAACACTAGAAACTAGAAACAGTTTTCAGCAGCTGGCTCAAGACGCTGCAGGCCCAGCTCCGAGGTTATTGAGGGTTTTGATGCCCCCACTGGTACTGTCTGGGGGTGGCAAGCACAAAACACATTCAGGACTAGAGACTACACAGCATCCAAGCTCCAAGAGCCCACAGCAAAACTAGTAAGCACAACAGCATAACTGAACTTTGTCATGACTAACTGCTGTTTTCTTCTCTGTCTGAGTGTTGGCAAAATTCACACTTTCTGGTGGCTTCTGTCTCCTGCAATCAGTACAAATTGTGTCTCAGCTGTGGGATTGCTTGTGGGATCTCAAGGGAAAACGTGTAGCCCTTCAGTTTCCCATCCCACTCTCTACTCCCAGGCTGCTGGAGCCCCTGTGAACAGTGAAGGCTCGGTGGACTGTGGTTTGGCTGAAAGTCTGCACAGTCAGTTTATCCTTATGCACGTTTGCCTGCTAAAGAAGGTCATCCAGACTATTTTAAAAAAAATCAAGCTCTTTTTTTCACCTAATAGGCCTCTTCTGCCAAGACTGCTTGATGTGAACAGTTTTCTCTGTGCTTTGATTTTTGTATGTTTTTCCTCATTTTAATTAAAACACCTTTTGAACTGCACATCCTTTTTTTTTTTTTTTTGGTTTTTTGGTTGGTTTTTTTTTATTGGTGGTTTGACTTTTTTTGTTTCCCCAGGGCAGAAACTTCTCTTTTCCCTACTTACCCAGGTTTCTGCCTCTGCTATAGGGTATAATGTCCCAAATTTGTCAGGCCATGGCTGATGGACTATCAAAAGTTGTTCATGTCCATAACAGCTAATGCAAAAAGAAATGTTCTCCCTCACAAACAATGGTGCTGAGGTAACGCCCTTGCAAATTTTTACGGTTATTTTCTTTTTTTTGGTATTAGTCAGGTTCTCCTAAAGTATGGCCAGATTTCTGATATATGTATGCAGTCTGCTGCTCTGTCTGCCTCATGTATGTTCTCTGCATTGACACAAATCGATGCTCTGACAGTTCAAATGCTTGTAAAGAGGTGGAGATATCACCTCACAGAGATTATTTGCTTTAAATATACCTATCATTTGGTGTAAACTGCTGCATCTCAAAGGCACATAATAATAACATGAGGAATGCATTCTGTCATAAAATGCCTTTACTGGCCTTTTTCACCTTCAGTATCTGCTGGTTTTGTCCCTTCTGCCACTGCACTATGTGCAGAATAAGTTTCTATTTACCTTTTATTTAGAAGCATTTAATAAGTGTCCTGCTTTCAGCTGAGATAGAGTTAATTTTCTTTCTAGTAGCTGCTGTGTTTTCAGATTTGGTATGAAAGGAATGTCAGTAAAGCATATTGTTTTAGTTGTTGCTAGATAATATTCATGCTAGTCAAAGACTTTTTTCAACTTTTCATAGAAGCTGGAAAGGAGCACAGACAGAACAATAGAATGGCCAATGGAATATTCCATATATTTTCCTTTCCTCTCCTTCTGTCCTTCTTTGCCCTATCCTTCTACGGGCAGAAGGGGAATTAGTGAGAGGCTGCGTGGTCCTAGTTGCTGGATGGTGTTAAACCCCTGCAATGAGTCAGTCGTTGCTAACTCCAAAGATGATTTCATTTTCTTACCATTAGCCTTACATATGATAACTAATATGGAATTTTCTCATATGCATTGCTCACAGTTGCCTGTCTACAGGCTTTCATACCTACTTTACAGTTCCAGGTAACACCTCTGAGGAATCCACCAAGAGGATTACAAATTATAGTCAAAGGATTACAAATTACAGTTGAAGGATTACAAATTATACTTAAATGCCTTGTGCCTTTCTCATAGCCTTTGTAATAAAACTTGGTCCATGTTATTCTGGAGAAATGTTTGCTGAATCACATTAGCCACGAGATTCTTACAGCACAAATATCTAGTGCAGAACTAGTTAATAAACCTATTTTTTCTGTTTTCTCTGTCAACTCTGTGAGGCAGGTTGGGAGAGCCATTGGAAATAGACGAATTAATCCGACGTTTCCGTGCCAACATTGTCATCAGTGCACCAGAGTCCTTTGAAGAAGAAGAGTGGGCTGAGATTTCAATAGGTGCTCTGCAATTCCAGGTGCGAACTCATTTCCCTTGTCCTAGTCCCAGTCTATCACAAAGTACTTTGACCCATGGAGACAAAGCAATTTTTGCAAGGCTTTGACTGGAACAAGGGTGGCACAGTTTGTGCAGATGAAATTTATGAAGTGTGTTAAAAAAACCAAATGTGCTATGACCTGTGGTAAACATGCTGCAATATAACTGAGAGGTTTTGACATATTTCCCCACAGCTTTTTTTTATTTTATTTCATAATTCATAGAATTTCCCACGTCTATCCAGCTGAGCAGAAAAATGGTCACTGTTTTGAGGCAGTTTGCAGCAAATGTTTAGCCAGCTTGTCACAAGAGAATACTGGTTGCTGTTAAGCATAATAGTCCAAATGTAATCTCAGATTGCTGCGCATCAAGCAACTGACTGCCCAAAGACTGGACATGAATACAAGTGAGCAATCACTGTCTATTGCCCTCTGTTGTATACATTTTGTCTTAATCTCCATTCAAGACATGTTTCTCAGTCTAGACTGGTAGGGTTTTTTCATATGTTATGCTTCCCATCGTATATAACATAATGTGCTTTGTACTGTAAGGAAAGTGCTGAAGAGTTAGACTTTGCTGGCAAATACTTTCTTTTAAGACAAACTTCACAGATCATCTATGAAGAAGCTACACGTGGAACCTAAGGAAATAATACATACATGTCTTATCAGATTTGTCTGGATTTTAATTTTGAAGTTGGTATTGGAAAATGCATTGCTTAGGATGTGAGAGTGGCTTATTCATTCTTTTCTTATGGATGATAATGAAGGTGTGAATAACAGAAATGTTAAGGTCAGTTCTAGAAGCTGTGACAGACATCACTTTTTTTTTCTGTGTCTTTCTGGTCAGCATACTGTAAGAAATGGAGAAGCCATTTTTTCAGTAAGGGTGGAAATTATGACTTACCTACTCTCTTTGTATGCGTACTTTGATCAGTAAGGTGAAATATGAGTTACAGAAAATTGAGGGAAAATTTCTTTAAGTAAGAGCTAAGGGCAAAATCCTTGGTGTATAGTTTGGTGGAGGCTGGAATTGCCCTAGGGATCTCAGCTCAGGATCTTATGGAAGATACTGTAAAACTACAGAATAAAAAGGCAATCCTATTCCTGGCATTTAAATACTTTAGGAACACAAGCTGAAAATAGAAAGGCTTATGCAACTTATATTGTCTTTTCTAGTCTCTGCTTGGTCCGTATTCAGATACTGATGTAGTTAACAGTAGAAATTATGTTAATGGTACTTGATGCCAGGAAGATGGTAGAAGACGCTCTTGAACAAAGCAAGGCAGGGAAAAATATTTCCTTCTCTGTCTTATTTTCTTGTTCTTTTAATAAAATATTAACGCTGTGGAAAATCATCTTCTGAAAAAGCTGAGCCAAATGTATAGTTTTGATGATTACACTGAAGAGTTGTACATTTCTAGATGTACCTCAAAGGACTTCAACATATAAACATGTTTGCAGTGTGAGGTTTAATTATTTGCCCTATTTGAAATTTATCACACAATTTACAAAAGTGAAGTATGTATATTGAGATACTGTTAAGACAGTTAGTTTCTATAACATATGGCTTTGCTAGTTAGGGTTGCAATATTAAGGAAAACTGGAATAATCTTTGTAATAATAATGCTTTAAGAGGTAAGAAGAAATTAATTGCAGGGTTTTTTCCCTAAAAACACCCTAGTTGAAACAGAAATTAACTTTAGGAACCTGTATCATGTTACAGTAGAGGTCCTCATTAGTCCTTGTAATTATATAAACTTGTGAAAATTAAGATTCTGCATTCTGATATCTACAAGTGCTATGCCTATAACAAGGAAGTGGGGGATATTGTGTATTTCAGGTGCACTGAAACAATATAAACCAAACCTGGTTAGTTTAACTCCAGGAAAATCTTCTTTGAGTTAAATCCTGAGGCACTACCTTGATTTTGTATTCAATTCCCCTTTGGGTAAGTAGCTCTGCCAGCCCACAGATGAAGTGAAGCCATCAGGAAATACAAATACATAAATGTTTTTGATTTCTCAGATTCTGTCTGTGGGAAAGTTTTCCTGAAAAAAAAAAAGAAAATAAAAGAAAAGAAAAAGTGAATTAAAAAAAGTAGTGAGACCTTCATGAGTAGGCCCTTTGAAAATGTACCTACATTAGGTGAACAGGCCTGACTTCTTACATAATTAAAGCATAAAAGGAAAAGTATGTGAAAGATATGCTTTTAGGATATTATGGTGGTCAGAAGCTTGTACTGTTCTGTGTTGTACTGCTTTGATATACAGCTGTGAACTTTCTTTAACTGAAATTTCAGGTTGTGGGTCCATGTAGCAGGTGTCAAATAATCTGCATTGATCAACAGTCTGGGGAACGAAACAAAGAATTTCTGCAGTCTCTGTCTGCTGCCAGAGGCAGAAAGGTCAGTAGAGTACTCCAAAATAGCTGTATAGAGAGATGGAGTGACTTCATTGCATGCATAGAGAAATCTCTGCTGACGGAATATTCAGATTAAGTTGTTATGCTAATTGTCACCATTTGTTTTTTCGGTGAAAAGAGAATGCACTTACAACCCAGATATGACATGGTTTATTTCTATAAAATGCTCAATGTGGTTTTTATTCAGATATTGACTATTAATATTTTTACTGTGCTTTCATTTATTCAGTATGTACTGCTTTACAGTGTGTTTATTTTGTTCTTGAAAAACACGAGCTGTTACGCTGATGTCATTCAAGAAGAGAAATCTTCAGAAGAATAAGAAAGTGTTTGGAATTATACAGTTAGCTCATAAGACTAAATATGTAAGAAACTACTTAGCAGGAAAAACGGAGCAGATGTGAATATGTACCAAAGTGGAGAGTAATTGATTAAGAAAGTGACTGGAGAATAAGTATGAAATACGGGGTTTGTTTGGGGTCCTTCTGCTTCCCAAGCTTCCATTGCTTTATGAAACTGAGGGTGCTCCGGCAATGGCTAGACAGTTTGGCATCCCAAAAGCCTTACAAACCTCCTTATAAGTATTTATTTAGCTGAGGAACCTTACACTAAATTCATTGCTTCCTGCTTGTTAAACTGTTGTAAAAATTTATTAGCCAGTCAGGGCTCAGAAGGCCCAGCCAAACACCAGAGACTGGGCACAGCAGAGAGGCAGAGCAATAACAAATAGGTCGAAAAATATTCACCCAAACAATGCACAATCAACTTATAAATAATACATTCTTTGTTTGGGGGGAAAAAAAAAATTGATTTGTCTCAGTGACTCATTTAGGCAAACAAATGGCTACATTTTCAATGAATGTTATCCTTGGTGAATGGCTCCATCTCGGAGCCAGCCGCCTGGTGCAGAGTGAGACCGGGGAGAGGCGAGCAGGCAAGGGCCGGCTGTCTTGGCACAGCTTCCCCCTGACCTGAGATGACCTGGGGTTGCACAGCACAGCTCTGGCATCCAGATTGCCACAGCACTTGTGCCTTTGTGAGACGAACTCCTGGTCACAGTGGGTAGCCCGAGGACAAGAGCCCTCTGCAGGTAATGGTGAGCCACAGCTGGAACATCTGGGACACTTTAGAGTGCATTTTGGCACTCAGGTCAGGGATGCTGCCCAGCTGCCACATAAAGTGCAGTATGCAGAGGGGTTTCTCTACCCATATGGGACTTGCTGGCTTATGATTTGAATCCTCTGTAGAGGGAGAACACTCTGTATTCAGGGACCTTCTCAAATGGCAATGAAATGTTACCTGGGACACAGATGCTCAGGAGAGGTAATGCATCTTCTGCATGTTTCCCACAGCAGAGATGAGCTTGTCCTTCATTCTGATTAACTCAGCAAGGCAAAGGTTTTCTTGATACAAGCACTTCTAGAACCAAGTAACTTGGTTCAAGCAGAACTATGGCAAGGAGAGCGATCTGGTCTCTTGAGATAAACCTGGCGCCAGATGAAAGAGGCGCGGTAAGGCAAGGTGCTGCCCAGCACAGTGCTGCTATTCACAGCAGGGGAGTGCTCTGCTTCCCCCCGCTCTGCAATGATACTCATTCTGCAGACAACCAGACCTTCAGCTATATTTTTTTTATTATTTTTCCCAGCCTTCAGTGCTGCTGGCAGTCGGGATCTTGTGAGCATGCCCTGCTCTGCATAAGACTTCTGGGTCAGCTTGGCAGCTGAAAGAGAGAGTTTGAACTGGTAGTTTTGCCTGGACTGGTCTGAGAAGACCTCAGAGCCCATCCCTCCTGCAAGTCATCTGTGGGCTGATAGTTACCAGCTGATTATCAGTCAGTAGCACCCGAGGACTACGGCATCTTCAGTGTGTGCTAAGCAGACTGGCAGAGGATGTTGATTCAAGCACTTCACAGTGGGGAGAGAGAAAGACCATCCATGTGACTGTGTTAAATTGCAGAGCTAATCCTTCGGTGACTCATGTCTCCAGCATGCACTTTTCTGTTAAGGAGTCATCTAATAGACTTCATTTTCTTTTTTTATCAGATACAGATTCAGTGAAGGAATTTAGCCGTTTGTCCCCAGCTGTCAATATTGACATTCAAACTGAAAAAAACAAATGCAGCAAAGTAAGATTTAAGCTAATTTCCCAGTACAAGCGGAACTGATATTTTTGAAAGGCTATTGTAGTTGATCAATTTCCAAAACATTAAAGATACCGCACATAACAAATTGATAGCAAATCCTGAATGCTTAATAAGAGAGCCAGATGTCAATATTTACCATTTTCTTTTGTTTTTCCAAGAGCACCAACCTGGAAATACATATCGAAATTTATGAAACTCATAGCCCGAATGACAGCACTGCCCATGAATTTCAATAATAAGCTAAATAAAGTAAGGTTTGTAAGAGATAGTTCGATACTTATTTCTGAAATAGTATTTTTCTCCATCCCTCTGAGACTCTGAGAACCTGGTGCTCTGAGTTGAAAGATTGAGGCTTTGCATAGACAGATTGCAGCTGAAAGTCAGAACCAGCTACTGTAATTAGCCACACAAGCAATTTGCATGTTTCCTGATAAATGTAAAGCAGGTAGCGGAAGCCTAGCCAGCTACTTTTTATGTAACCTTTTATCACATTGTTTGAAATAAAAGTCAAACACCCCTGCAAAGCGAACTTGAGCTTTGCTGCCATCAGTTCTGAAGAAACACTCATTAAGGATTCCCTCTGTAATTTTTGACTGAAAAGAAAACACGAGCTCTCCTTCTGTGACAGAGCTGTCTGTTACTGCAGGAGAGTACGAAAGACTGGATAACTACATTAAGCAAATAGCATAAGAGTAGCCACACGCAGTTTCGCGTGCGTCACACCACCTGATGCAAAACACACTCAGACGGAAAGGAGAGAACATTGAATTCTCACCCCTCGTCCGTGTTTTGCAGATGCAGTTTAACACTAACAATAGCGGGAGCCCCATGGGTAGATTTGCAGCCGTGCTATAAGCTGGGGCTTGCTGGCAAGGTAGCCAAGGGAATTGCATTAAGCAGCCTGCCCCAGCGTAAGCGTATGGATAGCGGTACATCAAGGGAAATCCATTATGTTTGCACATGCCCTCGTACACATAAAGGCTTGTGTTTTTTTTTCCTGCGGGCTGTTGATTCTCCTTTATGAGCCTTGGGAGAGCTTCTTTCCCTGCAGAATTAGACACCGTGCCTTTGGACTGCTCACTGAAATGTTAGCAAGGAGAGCAAATGAATTCCCTTATCTGATGCATCATTATCATCATTTTCATAGCCATGCAGGGGTTTACACGATGCAGTGCTTTTCATCCAAAGAAGCAAGCAGTGGTTGATGTAATTAATAGAGCTCTGAAATAATATGGTTCTTTTTTCTCATTAGTGGCTCAATTGGAAAATACATTTATTTAAGGCAGAGCAAAGGAAAATCAGTTCTTAGAAAAACATTCTGTTGTCCAGTTATTTCTGACAAAACAAGATGGGGTTTTTTGACAACAAGTTAAAAGTTTCCCTTTTTTCCGATATGAAAAATCAGCATGTTGAAAGCAAGTGCTTTCTCTTTCCTATTTTGTAAGGCCTTGCTAGTAAGTTTTGCTGAATCCAGAACTAGTAAAGAATGATTACATAAAAAAAAAATACCTTAAAAAATAAATATTCAGCTTTAATAATTGCATCTCACAAACCATTGCATGGGAGGGAAGTTATGTTATTGTATAAATAAAATGAACAGACATGAACAAGTAAATTTATCTATTGGGAGAAGGCAGCTGAGAGCTGCATCCAGGTGCAAAATCCAGAAATCATTAAACCAAGGTTAACTTCTAGCATGCAGTATCACTTATGTGCTTGTCACACATTCTAGCAGAGCATTTTCCATACCAAGTGCTAGTCTCAATTAACTGATTGTTTAGGAGCTGTAGCTTGAAGGCATCTCATCTCAGCCTTTGTCAGATGTAGCACCATGGGTTTCTATCTTACAAAAGGAGATGCTGCACCCAGTATATTTCTCTGTCAGTGAATATCTAAGTAGGACATATTACTGTTGATCCAGTAAATGTACTTGCAACAACATGCAAGAATGACAGCATTTATAGCTCTTCCTTTAGGTGAGTATGATGACTATCATATGATTCACTGTTGGCAAGAATAAGTATGTTGTATCTATTTCTCCCAGCAGTGAAGTGTTGTGCTTTTTGCTAATCAAGAAGCTTTGCATTTTTTGTCCCTGTAAAGTTTAAGAGTGATGGGAAGAGCCCCTACTGCCATTAGAAGACTGAGCAGATAAAACCAAAGAACTCCCAATCCAGCACTTCCTGAGCAGTTCTTGGTGTGTTGTGAGGAGTTTATATGCAGAATAAAACACCACTGAAGTCAGGAAAAGATAGCAACAGCAGAGAGGTTATGCAGTTCATTGAGTTCATTGTAATAACTCTGCAGGCTGTAATCTCTGTGTCTGAAAGCCTCATTTTTCAACAGTGAAATGTGAGAAGGGCCAATTTCTACATTTTATCTTTCTCTTGAAACAAAGCTGAAATGGCAGGATGCACAGCTTTTGTGGTTGCTTGCGGGGGGTTGCTATTATCAGTATTTGCTGAGTCAATATTTGTAATTGCTGAAAAAACAAGGAAATTTACTTAAGAGATATTAAATCCCCTTCCGGTAATCAAAAGATAGACTTTAGTCTTAAGAACATTCACAAAAGAAAGAGGTCAGCAATTCCAAGCAGGTACCAGTACTAAAATATATATACCATCAGTATATCATCACCTTGAAAACTCCGTAGGTGTCACCCAGTCTCAGCATTGAAGAAAATACTATGAGACTTTAGATGTTCAGTCAGAGTAGGGAAATACAAAGAAGTACCAGTATTAAAATAGTATTTGAGAACTGAAGATAAAATGTATTCACACATGCCTTTTCTTAAATAATTCTGAATGCTTTAAAGTGCTTTAAAAAAAAAAAATTCTGCGAGTGATTCATAACAGTAGAAAAATTAGGAAATTAAATTCTTCACAGTGAACAATCTACCCAGATTTATTTTAGACTCATTTTAAGGTAAATCAAGATGTCAATACAGTAAATATAAATAAAAACTTCTTATATATCAAATAAATTAATTTACACAGATGAGTTAAAAAATTCCTTCCTGTGTAGCATGGTCTAATGTTCATTTTGCAATATTTGTTTTATTATTGCCTGATTTTTTAAAGCAATAAAATTATGGCAACTGTAATTTTTGCACTAGGATATAGGAAGTAAATGCAGGTTATTAACCACAAGGCTGAAAAACACATCATTTATGCCAATAGAGAAACCACAGCTTGTCAACAAATAAGAGAAAAGCAGTAACAGAAAAATAATAGTCTGTACTTTAATATTTTGAATGAAAGAGTTACCATCTTACCGTTGTAGCATCATGGTTGATCCAACATAGTCAGTGGGCTAGAGGACTGGTATCTTACCATGCTGCTGTTGTTCCTCAGCATTACCACACTGACCATAAGGATCTACAAGGATCTACCCTTGTCCACCAGTGTTGACACCTTTATGGTCATAGGTATTCAAAAAGTTAATAGGTTAACTCATTGATAGGATAGGTAGGCCTGATCAGGCCCAACACGTACCCCATATACGTGAAATGCCAGTGAGAAGAAAGAATAGCAGAAGTAGCCAAAAAGCCCTCCTTGGGAGCTGTTTTTCTTTTTAATGCTTAGGATTACAAATGAAATGGAAAGATCCAAACTCAGAGTCTGAGGCCATGTTTGGATAGACCTCTGCTTTACAGCATCTCTCTTAGGAGTAGCTCTCAGCTTTACTTCTTACTAATTCTTCAAAGACTAAACAGTGTTTCATGTTACCTCAATACTGTATCTTTATTTAATTATACAGTGCAAGAACAGGAGAAAATATACTGCCTTCATGTTTAGTCTGTCAAATATGCTGCCTTAAATTCAGCTAACACTATTTTTTTAAATTTATCGCAATTCCTTTTACCTAGTATATTTTTCTAAACCTGCTATAAATGTAATTCCCTCAATTTCAGGATCACCAATGAGAACAGTGGCAGTAAATGTAATCAGAAAATGGAGATTAGAGTTTTGTTTTATTATTTTTCTTTTCCAGAAATACAAATAAATTTCTTTCATTTGCTTATTTATTTACTTTACACTTAGGAGTGACTTGAATATTTTTGCTGTTGCCTACCAAACCAAAATACTTCTTATTGAAAGCTGTAAGAAAATACAAGAAAATTTGCCTTGGGTTTCCAGGGTCCTCAGTTTGAAGCACAAAGACATTCAGAAGTTTACAAATCAGTTATGAATTCAACACGGTCTTCAGCGTTTCTTTATTTCCTATGTTACATATTTCTTTAATTAACTATTATCTAATCATTTGGAAGAATATTATCATGAGACTGCAAGTCTCTTTCTTGCACATTTCTAAATTCTCTACTGTTGGAAAACCAAACCACAAAAACAGTGACATTTCCAGATCACGCCCAGCTGTTCACAGCTACAGCTGTAATATTCTTAAGATTAAGACACATATAAGAGTGCAGACACTCAGACCAGCTTTTTGGTTAGTGGGTGAATTGGTTATTCTATTCCTCCTTTCTTTATTATTCAGCTTCACAAGGACATGTATCTAAGTATTTCTAGTATTTGTGTAGGATGGTTTCACAGGTTATGACAGAAGAGTGGTAGTCCCAATAAAACAAACTTTCTGAATATTGTCTGTAAAATATACTAAAATATTCATAAAAATGAATAAAGGGAAATTCACAAAGGCTAGACAGAACAAAGTTCTGCTAACAAAGCGAATAGTTCATGGTAGAAGACACAAGACTTTTCCTTACCATTTGAACATACATGCATTCTCGTGCTGCCTAGCCTTTAGCTGTGATAATGCATTAACTGTATGTGCCAAGGAGCCCTTAAATAACAAGACTGTGAAGGAGTGTAAATTAAATATATGATACTATGGAGCTCATGATGCTCATGATGAAATACTACATTGTTTATTCACTTAATTTATTTTTCTTGAATAGCATGGGATTAGCTGTTGTTTACCAGCCTGTTAGTTAGGTAAAAATATTCTTAACTACATGGAGATAGCACATACTTCCTTGTTCTTTAAAGCAATATTGTTTTTCTAAACATACCTGGGTTGTGAGATCCTCTATAGATTTAATGTGAGTGGCATCTCAATAAATATTTTGCTTTTTTCAGACAAACTTTGGCATATACCTGATGAACCAGCCCTTGCACTCATCCTTTCCAGATATTTTATCGGTTGGATCTCAAGTACTTCCAGTGCTGAAGGAGAATACAGAAATTCAGCCCCCAACATCCAGTGAAGAAAAATGTTCAGGATAGATTCTCTGTTGAAGATGAGATGTATATGCAATTCCAGGGAAAATTCAGTAGTCATTCAAAAAAAAAAAAAGAAAAGAAAAAGCTTCCACTCCTTTGCTTCTGGTTTAAGTCTTTACATTTTCTGTTTGCCATAAATGTTATCAGATGGCAGAACCCTTGATAATTACAGCTCACCTACATGTTTTTGCTTGTGATTATGTTGCAGCAGCCATAACTCTATTTTGCTCAATTGCTTCAAGATACAACAGGTTTGATCAAGTTTTACTGGTGGATGACTCCCAAAACAAGCCCAACATCATTGTCAGAAACCCACATCTCAATGAAGGAAAGTAAACACAACAATACACTACTACTTCCTTATGTTACTTTGTTAAAACCACAATTGGGAGAGAGAGGATGCAGGATGTATTTCAGAAACAATGTGGGTGGGAAGGGAACAGTGGGAGAGTGGCATGAGGTGGTGTGCAGACAGGCTGAAAGCACCGGAGAAGACAAACTGCTATTGAGAAATCTGTGTCTCCCTCTTCAGAAGTGGTGTGTGAGGGTGCCAAAAGGATGCAAAGATCAATGAAGATTCAATATGCTGTTTGCAAAACACATTCCCTGTGAAGCAATTTCACCCATTTGTTCTCATCTTCTTTCTCTTGTTCCCATTTGCTACTTTTCCGTCTAATTTGTTTTATGTGATGACTTCCCACACACTTGTTTCCTTACGTATTTGTGGATGTTGACACATTTTTTCAAACTAGAGATTTTTCAACTAATGCAATCATGTTTTCTATACAAACTTTGTTTATCCTCAGCCATCTCTAATGGCCACGTAAGGGAACTCTTGAAAGTTTTGACGTTTCTCCATCCTGGACATGTCAAAGTAGTCTTTTCCCTTGCGGTTGGTGCATTGATAATGTCTTTCTTAGAAGGCTTTTGAGTTCTTTACTCTCCTAAATATGACTCATTCTTTCTGATTTCTGAGAACAAATGCCTGAAACCTAGGACTTAGTCTGAGATATCAATTACAGCAAAAAATAAAAAAGTTAATAAAGCAAGCTGCACAGCAAAAAAACACATGGAAAGTCAATGTAATGCAAGACTGAACACATTGAGGCCAGGTGTTTTATGACCCTAACATGTGGCCAGCCAGCCACAGGGATTTCATGCTTCCAGGAAGTCCTTCTGGAAGAGGAAATTCTCCTAGATTGGCTGCTCTATTGCCATTTGGGAAGTGAAATTCTGACCCCGTTAAAAGCATTGTCAGAACTCTCAGCCAGCATGATCTTGGTTTTCCTGGGGCAATTTTGGCTCAAACTGTGAGAAAGTGCTTCTGACTGAAGCAATCCTTGAGTTGTTTGAGTATATCCCTGGAGGGGAGCAAGTTGCTTTGTGAAAGATTTGGTCAAACAGTCATTCTGAAAGGGCAGCAACTACCACAGAGCGGCATACAATGGGAAAAGGGAAGCACATCGCCCAGAGTGCAAATCAGAATTCAAAGATCAGCTTTTTTCTTTCTCCTCTTTTTTTTNAGAACTGGTTTTACTCACTTCAGCTGGAACAGGCTCTTATTAGTCTCTCAGCGGAGCTTTGTAATGGAAATTAGAAGAGACATTATCTGTTTCTTACAACCTGCCATAAAATACATGGAAAGAGAGAGGTGTTTCATATGTATGTAAACTGAGGATTAGTTTTGAGAGTTGTACCTTCCACTTCAGAACCCAAGCGCTGCTCCTTGATGTCTGCTTTGAAAAGCAGGGGTTTTATCTGTCTAATAGTCAATTATCTGATGTTGTAATGAGCAGGCTTTTTGGAACCTTGGAAAGCAGTTTCCTGGTATCTAAATCTCTTAACTGTTTCACTCTTTGCCTTTGTGTTATGCAGAACATTGTTTTGTTGGATGGAAAGCCAGCACAGCTCTGGCAAATTTAATATGAAGAGACCTGCTGTATGATGACCTTCAGGTGATCTCTGGTGCTTTACTCTGTCCTCTTCACCTCACCAGTACGTCATTTGTTTAAAATGGCACAGACGTTAGAAAAGGAAATTGAAAGCAAACCTCAGCAAGCTGTTTCACTTGTTATTGGATTTACTACAAAATAAGTCACTTTGGTACACAGTAGCTTGACAGATACTGTTTGTAAATAGCCTTAATGCAATGTATGATAACTAAGGATGAGAGGATTTGAACTTTAAAAATGTCATGCTTGGTCATTTTGACCTATTATTTACAGGCAATTACACTTTCTTTCTGCTGTGGCCTAGTAATATTAGATCAAGAATAATTTTGTCATTTTACAGGGAAAAAAGGATTTTCTCTGATGTATGAACATACTCATTAGTATATTCTGTGCGTTTCCCAGAAGGAACATCCTTGTGCTGTAGTGATAGGAAATGTCACAATGCTTCAGATTGATGGAAGAGACATGAGGAATCTTTCATCTCAACAAAGGCTAATATTTCCCTTCTAGTAAGTGGAGTGTTCCCGTCAGTATTGATCTATCTTTCCATCAATGAAGACAAATTCTTCTCAGTGCCAATACTCTGTGGAAAATCTGGAAGTGGGAAGATTCACTTTCAAATGACATGCACTGTAACTTTGTAGAAAGAACATCCCTCCCATGATGTGAAAAAAATTCAAAGAAGAAACTTAGCATAATGCAAACCCATGTATTGCAGGAACTAAAAGGGCATAAACACTTGAAAACACTGTATATACTACATAGAAAACGTATATGTAGTATAAGGGGTGGCTTCTTAACGGGTAGAGTATATAGAAAAAGGACCATTTCATATGAATGTAGGCTCTTTCATCTATGTACTCCCATTGCTGCAAAATTAAATCTTTGAACTAATTCCATATGTATATGTTTACCTTATATGGGTAAGATATGTACTTAATACAGTATTTCCAGAATGCTGTATGTAGAAAATCATCTATATATTTGAAAACTAAGTCCGTACTTCCTTACAATGGATTATTCAGACACATTCTATTTTATGTGGACTTAGCTCCTTCTCAAACCTCAAGGCAAAAATGGTGATTATTACAAGCTCTAATAACAGCAAGGAGACCGAAGTCACAGAGCAGAAATCAGCATTTTTAGGAGAAGCCTCTGAACTCTGTGTTCTCTGATATGACTAAGATATTTCAGATACAGTTTAAGATTTATATATTTTCAATGGCATCCTTCAAAATAAGGTCAAAATTTTAGGTCATCCTTCTGCCAAAATTATACACAAATCAAAAGGAAGGGCTGCATAAAAACCATGATTGTTGTTCATAAATAGGAGGGATTATGCTATGCATTTCTTCTTCACACTGGTTTTTATCTTTCTTGGAAATGCAACCAATAAAATATATGTTGTGATTGACGTGCCTACTGGTGGTGCTTGCATTCTTCACCTTTGAGCTCATGAGATGCTAAGTTCTGCTTGCAGGTATTGCTGGGCTCATGGGGTGAGAATGTGACTCAGGACTGAAGGGGTGTCTCACCTGGGTCCTGCTAGGACTCACAGGTGAGGTGTTCCTGCAGCTGTTGTACCAACAGCCTCTGTTTGGCTAGTCAGCATGCCAGTTGGTTGCACACTCAGCTCAGGCCTTGCAAAAAATGCACTAGTGATCGCCAGTTTCCTTTAAAATAGGTCCAGAGGCAGTCCTGATGGAGCCATCACTGTTATCCAGAGGTTGGAGGTCTCACCAAGGATGTTGGAGAAGAGAAGGTTCATTTCCCTCTCCTTTGCCTGGAGGGATCCAATACTGTCTTTCTCCACTGCCTAACCCATCAGTCAGAGACAAGACTGGGGACTTACCAGGACTGGGTGTGTGTGGGAATCACAGGGAAGGCTCATGAGGTTTACATGGAAATGATCTGTGATTCACTGTGCTAGAGAGAGGGACATGGGCACAGTGAGTGGGGCAGGATCCGCACATGACTTTGTGCTACTCATTTATGCTTTTTTGGATTCACTGAGGGTGGGAGGGGAAGAAGAGCATGACTCTGTAACCCAACAGGTAGGTCACTCCTATGGAGGTGAAAGAAGTGGGTACGTCGCAGTCTCTCTGATTACACTGCTGTCATCAGGCAGCTACTTGGACAAAACATAGACATAGCCACCAGGGAAAGGAGGAGAAGGCAGGGTGCTCCTCCTCATCACTGGGCTTGTCAGACAGTGGGTTACAGAGGCTTGTCTGCTTCCTCTGGCCACCAGTGTTTAAATATAAGGTGGAACTTCAGCACGAACAGAGGAAAACGCCCCAAGTGTGTTTTGGAATAGGCCATTGGGGAAAACACCAGTTTGAGTCCTCAAAAGCAGAAATAGAAGTGAACTCACATTTCTGACTTCTTGCTGGGGTGCACCAGCCACAAGGCCAGAGTGAAAAGGAAAAAAAATGTGGGAGGGAAAGAAAAGTGAGATTTCCTTCAAAATGTCTCACCAGCCAGTTTTTAGGAAATAAAGGACACCAGCTCTGGAGTCCTCAACACAGGAAGGACATAGACCTGTTGGAACATGTCCAGTGGAAGACCACCAAGGTGATCAGAGGGATGGAGCACCTTTCCTGTGAAGACAAACCATGAGAGTTGGGACTGTTCAGCCTGGAGAAGAGAGAGCTTCAGGGAGACATTATAGCAGCCTTCCAGTACCTGAAGGAGCCTACAGGAGAGATGGGGAAGGACTCTTTATCAGGGGGTGTAGCATTAGGATGTGGGGTAACAGTTTTAAACTGAAAGAGGATAGACTTAGATTAGATATCAGGAAGAAATTTTTTACTGTGAGGGTGGTGAGACACTGGAAAGGGTTGCCCAGAGAAGATATGGATACCCCATCCCTGGAAGTGTTTAAGGCCAGGCTGGATGGGGCTTTGAGCAACCTGGTCTAGTGGGAGATGTCCCTGCCTATGGCAGGGGGGTTGGAACTAGATGGTCCCTTCCAACTCTAACCATTCCATGGTTTTATTATTCTATGGCATAGGTATCCTCAGGCCCATAAACTGGATTCAGATAACTCAGAGTAAGTCATCGACAGATAGGTGCTTCTTAAGCAAGGGGCCATTTAAGGGGCTTCTCTTGCCCCTTTCATGTCAACTTACTTTGCTGCTCACTCTGTGCGATGTCAGTTGTCTGTCCCTTCCAGTGGAAAATAAAATAGGTAGGTGCTCTGCATAAGGAGCAAAGTGACTCACTGAGGACTGTGGGCAGGGAGAGATGTTAGGGAAGTTTGACATGGGGCATCCTTGACCATCACTGCCACGTGCAGAGGTGCATCAGCAGCCTCTGTAATAATCCCAGAAATATGTGTCACAGAACAAGTCAGTAATTTTTCTGCTGGTGCTGTGAAGTCATCCTAGAAGGGTGGTATTCAAGAGTTGTGCTGTTGGGGAACAGACCATGGCAAAGGCAGGATGGGGAAAAGGGGCAAACAAAAAATGGCTGTTGCAGTATTTGCCACTGAAAATTGCTGAGGGGTTTCTCAAAGAGCCACCAAGTGAGACAAAATGTGAGAAATTGGGGAACTTGATTTGAACAAGCAGTTTTGATTGAAGAGCAGATTCATGGCACATCTGAAATTATATCTCAAATGAAGAGCCTCTTGCCTGGCATGGCTCATGCAGAGCCTATAATTAGGTGCATTTCTGTGTTAAACCCAGTTTTTTTCTGTTAGCTGATCTCTTCCAAAACTTGTCAACACACTGCACATCTGGATTGCAACATCAGTTTCTCCTACGCAACCAGTATATTCCATCTTTGAGCCCATCTCATGCTTTTTTGCTGTTTTCAGAGGTAAGTGTCCCATCTGGGTTAAAGTACTCTGGCCAGAATTGTTAATGGTTCCTCAGTCCAGAAGTGAAATCAGCTTTTGGTTTCTGAAAGGGCTGTGTTTTCCATGAGGCTGTGTGTGAAAAGCCAGCCATGATCTAATGTCAAGTCTGTTGTTTTCTGGTACTTATAATAGATGAATCAGATAAAGCTGTTGAAAAGTTTCTGAGTTATTATTTCCTGAAGCAAAACAAAACTGGAAGACTACAGAAGGCACTGCGCTGTGGAAACCGTCTTATTCACTTCTACAAATGGTGAAGATCCTCTGAGGTATCCATCGTTCATGGATATAATTCCCAGTGAGTCATGTAGTAGATATTTGTAATTTCGTTGGTTTATCCAAATGCTTTGGACTGTTGCTAATCCTCAGAACCTTTGTATTTATTGTCATATTCAAAAAGTTTCTTCCAGCAAGCTCTTCAATACTGAAATGAAATTTAGTTTGTCTTAGGCTAAATGCTTCTCTTTATTCTGTTTTAAGGAACAAGAATGCAAGTTTTCTGTGTTTCACTTGCTATCCAAAGCTCAATGTAATGATTTAATACACTTAAAAAGAGAAAGTTCTTGTCTGAGTTGCTTTATCTGTCACTCCGTGCTTGTAAAAAGCTCAAGTGTTCCTCAGTAATGTCTAATCAATTGTCTAGGAGAGTTTGCATCAACTTACATATATTCAAGCACAAGAAGTCTAAATAGTCTAAACCGTTTTATTTTTACTCTTGGAAAATACTCAGAAAAAGGCATGCACAGGTTTCTGAGGGAGCACGGGTGGTGGCACCCCATCTTTTATATCAGACTCACAGCGGTACGCCTGACAACCCAACAGCTGCTGGCCCAGTAAACAGAATGAGTCCTTAGACACGTAAAAGTGCAGGCTAAAGTTTTGTAATGCAGATTTATACCTTCTTTCTTTCATCATCTTTCATTATGATGAGGAGCAGTTTACAACAGACGTGTGGCTGAGCTCTGAGCAGCTGCCAGGAGTGCAAGGCCGGGACAGGGGGCCTGTGTCCCTCTCCAGGCACTGTGTGACCTGGCTCCATTGCACCCCTCTCAAAATTTGTCCCAGGGACACCGTTTGAAAACAGCCAGTGCTGGCCTGTGGCCAGAGACTCTTGGAACAATTAAAACCCAATGGGCATTGCTAATTTAGCTTGCTAAGCTTGGAGGACTTCTTGTTAACTAGTTGTGCATGGTTTTATCTGAGGGAAGTACTTCGTCGAGTTCTCACGCTATTTTATGTTGTCTTACACTGGTGTCATGGAGTCATTTGGTATTCATTCAACCGTACATGCTCTCCCACTGGCACGGCATGGTAATTTGGAGCTCTTTACGTGCAAAGTGAAGGATATGGGAGAGAATCTGACGTTTCATTAAGCAGGTAAGCTGAAACAATTGGTTAAATTCATCAAGCAAGATTGAGAGCAGTGTGTATCGGGGCTGTGCATGAATAATTATGAAAAATGCAAGCGGATTCCTACCAGACCTTTTTTTCTAAGTGCAAAAACAATACAAGGCAGAAATCATGTATTTAAGAAGCTAAGTAAACATGTATTTAAGATCTAAATGAGATTGTCAGGTATTGGAATTAGATTATTCATCTGCACTTATATTAAATAAATATTCTGCTTCAAATATTGGATTTGGGTTGGGATCCATTTGGATTGGGAGGATCCTTCTACCTCCTTCTGTATTTCTTCTAATTTCACCTGTGAGCCCCAAAATACTGATGGGCAAAATACTTTTTAAAATTATAATCCCCATTTTGTAAGAGGCATTTAGCTCTGAAAAAGCCTAAATAAGACATAGCTTTCTGAGTGGAAAGACTACGCATTAGCTGTATAGTGATATTACATGATCAGTCATTTGGAAAAGTGGCCGTGACATTTGTCAAAGAGAAATAAATCCAGAGTGATTCAGCCGTGATAGAAGAGGCATATGGTCAGGCATCACTTTATGTGTGGAGAGGAATGCTTGCTGGAAGACAATTCCCTTAACATATGCACACATATCTCTCAGACACCAGAGAATTCAGGGAATTTTCTTAAGTATGTGTTATTTTTCCAAAGTCCATGGTGATAAGCTTTATGCCACAAGGAACAGGTAAAGATTGAGAAGCAAATTAGTATCAGATGGCAAGTGCCAGAACACAGCAAAATTATGGATTTTTTTTGTAAATGCTATAATGGAATACTTTTGCTGTCTACAGCATTCTCTGTAGGCAATAAAAAAATCAAAATTCAGCTTGGAAAGAACATTAAAATAAAAATAAAAGTGAATAATGAAACTAAATAAAATTATCTAAGCCTTCTAGAATGCATTAATATCAATAAAAACAATTTCTAGGTCTGTTAAGCTTCATACCATGGTTCATACCACCAATTCTTGTTATTGCAGCCCACTAACTGCTGGATCCCAGGTAAAAGTCACTGGACTCATGTTGTTGTCAGTTTATTCTTGAAAAGAGACCTCTGCTGGATATGGCCATGGTGATAAAGCTATTAATCAAAGTAGTTATGCGACAAAGTAAACCTTAAAATCGTGGACCTTAAAAACATATCTGGATTCAGAATTGGGAGGGAGAGACCTCATGAAGGGCTATGTTTTTCCTCAGAAAGAGGAAACTTCTGACCTTAATCTTGTGATGAAAAGCTGAAAAGCTTTCCTGCTGTAGCAAGACTTACTGGTTCAGAAACATCATGATTTTTGACCTCTTGATGCTGGTGTTATTTTGATATACACTCAGCCTTTCTTAACCTGGATTTTCTATGGCAGTAATAACTGCAGCTGTCAGAAAGGGGATGTGTGATCATGAATGGCAGAGGAGATTAAACCTCTTAAGAGGCTGTCAGTAGAACAAGAGACTGTGACTCTGTGGTGCCCTTAGGGCAATAGGAGCCATGAGCCCAGGAATTCAGCTGGAAATGAGGCAACAAATTAACGAATGGACTTGGGAATTAGGAAATGGATGCCTTAAAAGTGAGCTCTCCCCTCCAACTTTCTATCTAAAGATATAGCTGCATGAACACCAGTGTTGTCCGACTCCAACAACATGGACTTCATTGTGATTCCTTTTTCATTGTAGATGAGTTTTCTCAGCTAATCAGCCAAAAAGCACAAATCAAAGCAATAGCAACTTAATAAGATTTAAAAATTTAGTATGATAGGCTTTGTATGAATTCATTCATGTGAAATTTTTTCAGTGCTATTAACATTCATTCATTTCTAGTTAGCCTCTTGGTTATCAAGTTGTGGATGTCAGGGTAACTGTGTTTGAAGGGATTTCTGAGGGTCCCGTAATTCAACAGCCTGCTCCAAGCTTCAGGGCTACATCAGGTTTCTCAGAGCTGTTTTCAGTCAAGTTTTGAGTAATAACCTTTCTGGACAATCTCTTCATATGCTTTTCCACCCTCTTGGTAAAGAAATCTTTCTTTAGATCCTCTCAGAAATTCAGTTTCTGGTTGTTGCCTCTTATCCTTCCTCTGCGCACCTTTGAGAAGACTCTGGTCTTCTCTCTACCCCTGACCCATAGGCAATGGTACACCGTGCCCCAGCTCACTCTTCTCCAGGATGAAGAAACATGCTCCCTCAGTCTTCCCTCATGCATCACATGCTGCAATCCTCAAACTGTCTTCTCCAGTGAGAAAAAGGACAAGTGACTTCATATATTTTTTGTTGAATGCTGGAAGATTTAGACCAGAGAACCCAACAAATTGCCCCCTGAGCTACTGGACTGGACATTCTCCATCCACTTTTGTGGTCAATGAGTGAGAAGGGTCATGCAGTTCATGCAAGTACCAATTCTCTGGCAATATGGGTCAAAATGTTACATTATTATAAGAATGGCTCTATTAGTTTAGAGACTCAGCTATGATGCATCCACTTTTGCTCCTCAGAGACTGGCTTTGAATTTAGTTTAAAATCAAACTTTACACTGAGTTCAAGGTGTAAGTCTATTACGATTGACTTGCTGGCTGATTCCCTTTCTGACTCAATCAAGGAAAAGTTTGTTTTTCTAGTTTCAGTGTTGGGGAGGTATTTAATACATTCTTTGCAAAGCTCGAATGTGGTTGAAGGCTTGGTCTGAGTGTAGTCAGCAGCAGAATTAAACTCCCTGGCTGGGTAAAATACTGTCTCCTCTAGAAGTTTGGAGGTAATCATATTTGTTTCCCTCGGTATGGTCTAAATGGATCTTCACAATAGTTAGAAAGCTGCTCTGAGAATGAAGCATTTCTGTATCTGAATGCACAGTTTTGGATACTTAACATTCTAGAAGTATGAGCTGAACACTCAATAAAAATTAAGTTGACGGAACAGTCCAACAATCAAATATCTGTGCAGCCCAAGTACTTCTGAAAGTTTAGACAAAGATGGACCACTTCCTAATTTACTAAATTAACTGCATCTGAAATCAGTCAATCACCTTTTCACTGCCAGCAAACAAAAGGAAGTTGACAGCTGTTGACAACTGTGTCTATGTTTCTCTCTTTAGCATATACAATACAAAAAGCATGAACTAGGCAGAATAGGTCAATGAAATTTTCAGGCAATCATGGGAACGAAATAAGGGCTAAACTGTTGAGCAGCCTCATTTTTCTTTCCCCAGCACCTCCCGTGCTTATTTGTCCCAGTGCAACCCATGTATAAAAGCCATGATCACACAGGGGCAGAGAATCCTCCCTCATGACCGTTCTGAAATGCCTGTGCTCAGGTGATGAATAACCTACATGAATTCCAAGGTGATGAAGAACAGGAATCAGTAGGATGGTTTTACTGGGAAAAAGTTGTAGAGCCAGAAGTCTTTGTCTGCTGAGATTGCAAAGCTCAAATTCATTTCGAACTTTTTTGTTTCTTTTTTTTCTCTGTTGTGAAGTATTACAAGGAATAAGCTAATATTGCTAGCATAGCAGCTGAGGTTTGTGAATCTCAAAATATGGTAGGGTATCCTTGCAGCCAAGTCTTTAATAACCAGATAGAGGTTGTTAGTAAGTCAGTCAACATTTCTTGCTTTTAGGGCTCTTCTTCTCTTTGATGCGATACCCTCATGTGCATATTATCTAGTTGAACTACAGAGAAGCTGCAAAAAGCTGGGCTCTTCCAGCAGATGACTTGGAAGATTCCCAAGAATTCAATATTTATAGTGAAATGTGATTGATCTCAAGGATGAACTCGAGGGCTGTGTATTAGAAAAGGATAGCAAAATGGAGGGAAAGCGAGTCCTTGAGAGGTCATCAAATCAGCTCCTCAGCCCTAGGCCAGCACCAAAGATATGTGCACAACTCCTGACAGGTGATTAAATGGATCAAAAAGATCCCTAATCTAGCATTGTTCAGCTCCAGCCCATTACAGAGTAGGGGAGAGCTGGATGGCACACCCAGACGGAGCTGAGCCTGTTCCCTGAGGCTGGGCAGGGACGATGGGGGTCCCTGGAAGGCTGCTCAGGGAGGAACTGCTCTTGAACACAAACACCCATGTGTGACATTCAGGATCGTTTTCCACCTGGGCCAGAAAGCAGCAGTAACTGGGACCAAAGTAGTCGGTGTGCTTCTGCACAAGCCTGGGTACCAAGGTCAGTCAGTTCCATTGCTTTTCTCCCACTGTTTTTCTGTCTGCCAAGTACCCGACATGGGCCAAGAACCAAGGCGACTGCTCCTTTCTTGCTCTTTCAATACATAGCTAAACAGGGAAACTTTTTTTTTTATCCCTGGGTTGACACAGGCTGACCCAGCTGTGCACACCTGCTATTGTGGATGGTGTGTTCAGAGGCTTATCCACATGTAGGTTAATGTGCAAAGGGCAGCTCTTGATGAAAAGGTTCTGCTTCTCCATCAACTATATCTTATAATCACCACCAAGCTGCCAGAGATCTGAGAGATTTCCATTACCATGTTCCCTATACTTGTATTTTCTCAGATGAAGGCTACGTATTGCTCATTCTTTATCAGCAGAGCTTTAGCTGTTCTTAAAATTTCCAAAGTGGACTATAAAAAGGAAAATTCTTGCCAAACAGATGTTTACCACTACTGATGGAAGCTCTTGCAAGAGATAATGTCGCCTGAAGGGGATCAATTAGCAGTGTTTCTCTTTCTTTCATCATAAATCTCAGTAAACCAGGAAACAGTCTGAAACTTGAAAGAAAGATAAATGAGTCTCTTTAAGAGGAGTGAGGTATGATCAAACAATAGGGTACAGAAGGGTGGATAATGTATCTGACCAGCACTGAACTGGGGACAACTCATCTAATTGTCACCAGCTTCCCAGCCCAAAGGAGTGGTAATTCAGATGTTAAACATAGGTCCTGAGGTATGCCATCGCAATTGCTAAAAATTGCGGTTTGGAGGATTAACCACGCTGATCCCTAAAAGTGAACTCAGAAGAATCCCTGAACTGATGAGCTCATAATTAGCCTGAGGGATGACAGCTCACGATTGGTTACGCTCGTCCCTGGTATAAGCTGGCACATCTTGACTTCCACCAAGACGTGACTCTTCAGGCATCAGTGTGCCAGTGAAAAGGCAAAAACACAGTGAACATTTTTCTATTTTTAATTTCTTTAAATGGCAAAACTCTTTATGATTTCAAAAAAAAAAAAGCAGGACAGAGCTATGTGCTCTAATTATGCTAAGTCCTCCCTAGCAAATATAATGGAAATTAATGTGAAGCTCTGTTTACTGTTTTACCCTGCTGTGCCTGAAGCTGGAAGCAGGTATTACTTTCCATCCAGTGAAATGAGAGTGGTAGTCATTCTTCTCATAATCTCTTTGAAGCATCTGTGCTCGAGGTGGAAGGTAAGGTCTGAAATTGAGGCATTTTAACAAACAGTGTCAATGACCTTGTGCCTAGTGCTGTGCCTAGAAAAATAATTGCACCGCCCTGCTCTATGCTGGTGCTTACCTAACACGCTCTTGTGCAAGAGAAAGGAGCTGCGAGTCACTTTGCATGTTTGACAAGGGCGAGTGGCACAGCAACCTCAACTGGATTGCACACACAGCCAGTGCAGCTTGCTTTCGCCTGAAGAGCAGGAGACCTGATTTTTCCTTGGCCTTACTGCCTGGATGCATTCATGCCTGCCCACCATGGTCACCTTCCTTCCTCCTTCCACTCCATCCCACACACAGTGCTGCAGGACTGGAAATCCCATTGGCTTTACCAAGAAAGTGAGCCACATGTGGATGCTCTGTGACTCCCACCACAGAGGAGTGTCCTACCTAGGGACTGCAATGGGCCTATGAGGTTTTACCAGACTACAGCTGTTCCATCTTACCCTTACTTTATCAACTGTGTTTTTCATGCAGCTCCAGTACCTTATGGCCTGGATCTCTTTCTGTTCCTATGCTCCTGGTTGAAGCAATTGCCCCATAACCTGCTGTTTCATCTGCAGCTCTTTTTTGCTAGCCTCGGCCCTTTTCACCAAGTTGTCTTGTCAGAATCTCCAGGGCTGACACGTGCAGCTCCAATTTGGGGTGAGTAGGGTGCTAGGGCTGATGAGAGATGGCAGCAAGCCCCATGGGGAGTGCTCTGGGCTGTGCAGTAGGGCACTTCACAGCCCCCTTCTCCACACAGTGACCTATTTCAGAGCATAGATTACTCAGAGGAGAGGTCTCAGTAGTTAAAAGTTCTTGGCTATCATCTATAAACTCTATGTTGTCCATGTAGGACCCATCCTGTTATAGATCCAGCTCTGAGGGCTGCTTACATGTATTTTTTCCTCTTCTGTTTGAGATTAAAAACCCGTTTGAAATGGGACCTAGTTATTTCCATTTATCCCCAGATAAATGAGGTAGGGTGTCCTTGTTCTTCGACCTTTTCCATGATCTAAAGCCTGTATCTTTCTATGGAGAGCAGGGGAGGATGTTATAGAAAAGAGACAGGTTAATATTGCAGTCCCTTGAAGCCAATGAGGGAATTAAGCCCCCAAGCTTTTGTATCTTGTGTCAGTACTGGGAGTGGCAAGCTCTGCAAAACAGGAGATGTTCATGTCTCTTGTTTAGGGAATGTCCACAGGGTTCCATCAGACCATGGGATAACTCAGGTTTGCTAGGACTTTGGAAGGGGGTATATTGTCCACCCTCCACACTCCACTTCACTAAAATATCAGGGCAGAGATTCAACCATCTGCTGTCTCTTCTCAATATTGCACAGAAAGGGGTAGAAATGGGACTTCATTGTTGAGCATTTTTGGGACAAGATGGACACGGGCTCCTTCTACAGGATGCAAAAAAAGAGGAAGAATTTTGATAGCAAAAACTGCAAACTGAAGGTAGGTATCCCTATCAGCTTCTTTAAATCTCTCCAGTAGTTGGCTACGATCAATACCAAAATGTGTTGCTTGATTTTGCTGTCCTACTCATGCTCACAGGAGTAAATGCATGAACAGATTCAGTAGAAAGAAAACTGGATTTCTGTACAGTTCCTCTAGATGGCAAACTTTATCTGTTCTATTTATCTTATCTATTCAAAAGTGAGTATGTTCATGCTCAACCACACTGGAAAACACATCCTACGCTACTGGGACCATTCAGTCAGTTCTGGAATATCAGTTCCTTGGGTTCCAATGAAGTAGCTGTAGGGAGACAAAATTGTGGATGATGCATCAAGTCTTTGAGAAATGTGTTTACTAGTGGAAATTTGTAAAGTACAATAATGAAATATTGTTTGAAAGTTGACATATTTTGCAAACCTCCTTACTCCACCTAAAAATGAAGATATTGTCCACTTTACTCCCAGAGGCATTTTGATGTGTTGAATGTGAGGGAAGTCTCTCTCTCTCTTTCTGCCCCAAGTTTTCTAGGTATTAATGCTGATAATTGCTTTCAGTTTTGCTAAGCCAGTGAAGAATGAGTATAAGGAATCTGAAATTGAATGAGGAAATCAATAAATTTTCCCTGAGAGCTGATCCTAATCTAACTTCTGTGTGATTAGTAATGACACCAGTGGACTTCCAGCATAAAAATTGCCGTAAGATACCTGGTCTTGCATGCATCCGATATTTAGATCTTAGAGAAGAATAATAATAAATATCAGCTATTTTGTGTCCTAGGTTGTCTTTTGAACAGCTATAAAATAAGTGTGATGTTGTTGTGTTGTGACACACAATTGTATCACAGACTTCATGGTATTAAATGATTCACTGCAAAGCGAGGCGGCAAAGAATCAAGCCCATATCTCTCTCTGAAAATCAGAATACAGTCCCAGCCCTTGTGCTTTATACAACAGAAATGGAGTTTCTAAAAAATACTCTTGGTATTTGCGAAAGCCCCACTCTAGCGAATAGTGTATGTATGTGTTCTATCACTGGGGTAATGGGGCCTTATATGAGAGTAGTTGTCATTCTGCATTTTCTGTGGACAACGAAAACAATGTCTGCAAAGACTGATGCTGGTGTCCAGTGTTCTGCTGTTTGCACTGTTTCTGCATGCTCCTTGCTGAGACCCCTCTGTGCTTCTTCACCTGCATGAATCAGTTTGTGAACTCTTCCAGGAAGGGATCACTTCGTTCATTTCCCAGGTGATACTATATATGGCATTTTGCTCAGGTGTGATAAATGGAATATTTTTTTTCATTTTCTTGGGAGATTTTGCTATGGTCCTAAGGGTCTATTTGAATTTTAGTGTTCAGTTTAAGTTTGGTCCTGTCTTAGTTTCAACATATTACTTATTATTATATTTCTCAAACTCTGTTTTCACGCCTTCCACTTTTTAAGTCATGCACCCTGTCATGCCTCTGACTGGACTGCCAGGGTCTCTGACTACAGACTTTTATTTGTTCTGTAAAATTCTTGAGCAATCTTTAAGTGCTGTACAAATACATAACTATTCTAGTCATACTGCTTGCCCTACCTTAAGGGATTTGTCTCCTTTTTTCACTTTCAAATAGTCTTGTCCCAGGAATCACCTATAGCTCACCCAAACACTCTTCATTTTCGTCAAATCGGTCATCCCAGCCCAGAGATCATCGCTGGTACCACCTGCCCTCCCTGTGACTCAGGATTTGCTTCCTTACAGAAGGATATCTAGACCTCTGTGCAATCCTGCTGATCACACCTCAGCCAAGTCACCCTGAGAGAGTTTCTCATCTCACCTGTCTGATGAGATACTTCTTTGGTTGCCTTCCTTCTTCTGCCACATTGCACTGCACACTCATGTCCCTGACAGTGCCTCTTCTTCTTGCCTTGATCTCCCCGCCTTTCACTGTCCTGGTGACTGTGCCTGCTCTAGATAATGAAGTGGTTTGTGCCTGGGTCTTGTGTAACTATTCCAGTCAGGGTATTAAGAGACTTGTTTTCTTTATTTCCTCTCCTTATGGTCAGCACGAACCTCTGAACATTTAGTGATCTGACATCAACTGTACTCCAAAATAGCAGGGGGAGTGGATTAATCTAATTCCTCTGTTTTTTACTGAATCAGAGGGTTGACTGATAATGAATAGGAGAATGTACCACAACCTTACATGCCAATACATAAAATGTATGGCTATATAATTTTGGCTATCACTATCAATAAGCACGACTGAATCCTTGTGTTGCCCAGAACAACTTTTTCCCCCTATTTTGACAATTAAGCTATAATAACTTTATTGGGCTTAATCTGAGCCAACAGACTTTATTTTCTCATTATTTTCAACAGTTTTATTGCTGAAGGAGAAAAAAAAAAAGGCTAGCTGGTTCTGTTTATAAGCAGAGACACTGCAAAGACAACCCAGTGCACTTGGGTCCCAAGGAGCCTTCTCCTCCCTCCCCGAGGCAACAGCACAGCCTTCTAAAGGTCCATAGATAATCAGCCTTCCTTCTCCCTATTGCATCTGATTTCATATCCATTGCATAAATTTAGTATATCCCTTTAAACTGACACAGGGTGGTGGGAAACCCTGCCCTTGAGCTCTTAGCTCCTCAGACTGACTGACAAATGACATGCTAACGCCTTCTCCCCAGTGTTAGATGGAGATGGGCTGCAGAACCAAATCTTTCACAGCTCCCTAAAATACACCTTTATGCAAGATGCCCTTGGTCTTACTTTACGGAAGAGAGAAATAATCAACATCTGAACTGCCTGATTTCACACAGCAGGTGTTTCTTTCACCCTAATTAAAAGATGCCCCTGACTGATAGATGAATGTACACAGATCTTCTCTTTCGAGGTCAGAGTGTCCCAAAGCATCAAGATAAGCACCAGAAAAATCTTTTGGAAATATATGTGTGTAACTGCTGAGAAATACGATGATGTAACTGACTCTTATGCTGAATAAGCAGTAAAGGAAACAGTGGCCTCTGACAATGTGCCAGCTAGGGAATTTGGGAAGAGGATATATTTCCTCATAGGTTTGTATGTGAAATATGCCATGGTTGGTGTGATCATTATTCAAGTTTAGTCTCTCCTTTTCTTCCCTTCTTTTTTTTTTTTTTTTAATTCTGGTACTTTGGATACATGTGTAATCATCCATGTCCCCATTTTTTATGCACTTTTATTTCCTCTTGTCTTCACACTATTCAGAAGTGGATCTGTGAATGGTGCTTGAATATTTATATTCCTTGTATAGCATTTTTACAGCACCTTCAATTAAGATTCAATGGAAAGACCCTGAGGAAATATTTTTGGCCTGTTTTTCTGGTCACAAAGGAGTAGGTTATGCAAACTAAACACATCCCTACATCCTTTGCTCTGGGCCATTCCCCTGGGTTGGGGTAGACCCAGAGGGCAGGATCTTTCACAAGGACCTCAGTGCATGGAGGATATATTACCTTTTGTGGGATGCATAAACACTTGCATAGGTAAATTTTTCTGACCAACAGGAGGAATGAAACGGGATTGCAAGTTACAATCCAATTCCTCCTCTACAGTGGGCAATGAGTCTGTAAAATTTTGGGCTCGCTCTTTAGTCTCCCTGGCATTGCTCTAACCGAGGAGTAGTTTAAGCACAGCATGAGTAAAATCTGAGTTCATGTTCTACTGTCTCCTTCATTAAACACGCAGTAGCGTGGTGGTTTGCAGTTCTTCATGCGTTGAGTTCATCAACAACTTTTTTCATGAGATATATTTTAAGAGTATTATATAAATGCATGTGTATAGATATATTATGAGACTTCTCACAAATCAGAAATGTCTCCTAATGCGGATGAAATGGAGCTTTGGAATAAAGCATTTCTTTTACCTACCTCAATAACAAATGTGATGAATATCTTGCCCTATCGTACACTGCAGTACATATTGATGGCTGTGTGTCATACTTCTAAATGTGCAATGAAGACACGCTAACGAATTCTGTGTCTGAAAAAGCCATGCTTTGCAAGTCCAGCCTATACATAATCTTAAATTGTGTTCATGCTGATAGCAAATAGTAAGTGTATTTTATTACGAAGAGAGAGAGAATAGCTGCCAGCAGGGTGGCATTTGCAAATGATCCATCCCTAATCTGCTCTTCTAGAGCATGACCTACATCTTGTTGCTATCATTTCCCTTTTCTATAAATGATTAACTATCAGCTCATGAAACTTTTCCTAGCAAGAACTATCCTTCAGGGTGCCTTACTAAGTGCTTTTGACTGCTTGTGTTCAGGTTCCTGTTCCTGTTTCCCAGAGCAGAACCAACCAGATCGCCTTAAAAACAGCATCATAAACTTTAACTCAAAGTCCAGGGATGCGGTATAATACTATACTGGAAAATCATCACTCGTTGCACTATCACAGTCGTATATTTTCCTGTACACAAGGATATGTGGGCAACATGGACAGAAGCTGGCATCTAAAGGCCAGTCCAATATTCAGAGCAAAGTCAAGGCTTCCAGGTGTCACCAGAGCTGTGAAAGAAGGGAGAAATCCCCACCTAAAGGTTAGCCAGTGGTCATAACCCAGCCTGGACTTTTTTGTAAGAAGCTTTTCTAATGTAAACAGTGCTCTTTAGGTTTAAAGGAAGGCCTGGGGAAAATGAAGGGCTGAACAAAGGGCTTTTGTTGTTGCCTGACCAGTTGGCTCACTCAGCATCTTACATCTCCCCACTGCCCTTTGGTCAGAGTCATGTTATTATGAGTATATAATTGTGTATTTAGCTACTAGCTCCTCTGTTAGGGCTGCAATTTAAAATAATGAAGGAATCTAATTTATATCAGTGATGCTCCCCATGTGAGCTCAACACAAAGCTATAATAAGCTAATTTATAAATGACACATATTTCCCCCAAACCCAGACAAAATGAAAAACATAAAAATGAGAAGGACTGACTGGTTACGTGCTCATGAGAGTTCATTCCAAAAATAGGGCTCAGCTGGCTAGAATCGCGTTTACTTAGGTGTACGAGCAATTTAAAAGTTTCTTTATAGTTTTCACAGGAAAATTACACCATTTCACGCTGAGTCTCAGGTTATTTTGATTGGCTGTTTTTAGCGTGAGCTAGAAGTAACATTTACTTCATGCACAGTGTTGGCAAACTGATTTTAATTGTTTTCAATTTGATTTTTGAGAACTAGTCAAGCTGAGGGTTAAAAGAAGTTTCTTAGACATGGGCAAATTTCCAAAGCAATCTGAGACTCCATTCACTAATTGAAGTTGGTGTCAGGAAGCATGTTTTAACATGACCTTCAGGAAGTTTTTTTAATTTGTTGTTAATATATCAACCTTCTCTTTTCCCTCCAGTATAAACAGCAGCTTTATACAGGTTTGTTGTTTTTTTTTTTTATTTCTACATGCCTCAGCAAAGGCAGGAAAATGAGCTGCTGACACTGAACCAGGAGAAAAGAAAGGTAGCCATTCCTGGAGAAGATGCCTCTCTCTCCTTAATAACCTGACACAACAGGGTGGCTGCCCACAGATTAGGAAAGCATTTGAAAGCCTTGGTGTTACCCAAGTGACGTTGTTGCCTTTGGGTTACCTAAACAGCTGCAGCCAGTCAACTGCAGCACTTCCACCCCTGCTGACCAGGAGGCTGAGTTTGAGTCAGGCCTTCTTCAGCTCCCATCATGCCCTTCATCTCATGAGGTCAGGACTCAGCTGCCATCACTCATGGTAGGGAGACAAAAAACATGCTCCAGTTTCTTCTGGGTTGCCTTTGCCTGAACTGTTCAGCTGAGTGGTTCTGCTCTAATTCTGAGCATCTTTTCCCACTCTGGTCCTTGCTTCCCTGGGGGAATCCCTCTCACTATCTTTTCCTCAGTTTCCAAGCTGAGATCACAGGAGAGCTTTATTCCACTGCCTGCTGGATGGCAAGAGGGAGAAGTTGCACAGAAACTGAGCAATAGAACCACAATGCTCCCAAAGCAATGCCCATAACAGGGGTTAAATGTGAAGCCCATTCCTCACCCAAGCTGCTACACAAAAATGCCCAAAATCTTGCAGAGAGATTTCATACCAAAATGCCTGTTGAACTGGTTGTAAAAGCATAAACTTGATTTTTCACATTCTTATTCAACTATCCTAAAAAAAAAAAAAAAAGCATTATAGCATCTACTTATTCCTCTATAGGAACAGTAGTAGCAGGATTAAAAAAATATTTTTTTTACCACATTAAAATGGTGCAACCCAAATAAATTAGAAACTATAAATCTTTCAACTGCATTGGCAGAGCAGGTAAGCTCTATGCTCGCCAAGGTTCCCACACCTTCATGTTAACATTTTTAATGCTACTTCTTTCAGGCTGAGAAGAGAAACCATTGTAATTTTTGACCTTGGGAGGAGCCCAAATGCTGTGGATGGCGACAGGGGATCAGGCAAGGAAAAGAAGGGAAAGGAATATTTGCTCTTCTGTGTGTTCAGCAATGTGCTTCCTCTATGGTTGGACTGGTGATCTCAGAGGTCCTTTCCAACCATGATGATTCTGTGATTCCTTGGAAGGGGCAGAAGCTGGTGTCTCTAGAAAGAAATTTGCTTTCCTTTGATTCTTTGCAAATGAACAAATTTTCATGAATACTGAGCACTGTATCATTTGTTGTAGGAGAACAAGCTAACGGGAGCAAAGGGGAGGCTCCTCAGGCATTTATCACAAATTTGGATGTACAGGTTAATTTTCTGCTGCCTTTTGCTGGAAAATAACAACTAACAACAGACCAAAGGATTTCTAGGTGGCAGCAGCTACTGAATTGAATTGGAGTATATAGTTTTGTCATGAAACCTGTGCTTGGCCATACCTGGTATACTTGTGACGGTTCAGCAACAGTTTAAGAAGAAAGCTTTCTGAAAAATTAAATTTAGTCCCATATGATATTCTGATATTTCAAAGGGGAGTATTATTATTGATTTAGATGAAAACTTTATTTGTATTTTCTTTTTTACTTAGAGGCAAAATACTCTCATTTGGAAACAGAAAAATAACTTTGAAATATATTTTTGATAATGTTAAAATATTCACATTCTTAGCATAATATACAGAAAAAAGGTAAAATTCCATACGAAAAAGGAACCGAATCAATTGAAAAAGTCACCCACCTCCACACCTCAGTCAGTTCCACCATACTGAGTTGTTTCATTTGTTCTCCGATGCCTTTCATCCAAAAATATGGCCTGTTCACACAAAACATTTTATTTTTATGGAGTGTATTCCCTTGGAGGCAATGTGTTTTGATCACCAAAAAAACCCCCAACATTTTACAGAAGGAGTAGCACTGAGCACCCTGAGGCCATGTCTACATTAGGAATCAGTACAGAGCAGTAGGAGTGGCTCTGCAGAGCATGCCCACTATCTGTCTCAGAGCTGAATGCCCATTTGGGGCTGGAGTTTGATGCTGTCTTAGGCCAAACAAAGCTCAGGAACTGGGAGAGTCACTTCAACCTGATCCGGACTAAAATGCTAATGAAAATGCATCATGAATATGAAGCTGACTCACACTATGAAAAAGTCCCAACTCCTTGCATCATTAGCTGTTGAATGACATTATATGCTAGACAACACATAGTAGTTCACACCATGGTAGTTGACACTTCTTTCTAAGGCCTTTGCTACACAGCACTGGGCTTAGACAGCAATAATCACTGGTATTTACATCCAGCAAAAAACACAGAAAAAGTTCCCTTTTTCTCAAGGCACATGATATACACTAAAAAAGAAGAGGATCAATTTCCTGTTACTTACTTTATCTCATTCATTTGGTTAATTACCAGTGGACCATCATTACATTTCTGTCTCAAAACTGAAGTCTGTTCTTTAATTCCTGGTCGCTCTTCCAATACTAGTATAATGAACTAAGCAAACGCCTATTCTTTTTATTTTCATGTCAGCAGCAGCATTGCTAATGAAGATTAAAACAGTTCTACAAAGTCACAAAAAATCATACTGTTCCAAAGAAGTAACTAAAGGCATCACTTGGAGCATACCACAGACCTACCCAAAATAACATGAAATTTTCCTAAGTTTCAGATTTTCAAGAAAGTGTGCAATACATTTTAGATGATGAGCACATTGTGAGAAAGCACTTTAACATTTCAAACTCCTCATGTTATATTTGTGCTTTTTTGGAGGTAGAAAGGTATCCTTGTGTGCGTAATGTGCAAGTTTGAGTTGTTTTCCAGGAAATGTTAACATCTGTTGTAACAGCATTCTGTAATCCCCCAAAATTTAGTGTTCACACAGATTGCCATAAACAGTTGTATGACCCATTAGTTAAGGCCTTCACTCTCCATGCCAGTATGTATGACTCCATCAAGAACTCCAGTAAGACTTAAACTCATGGCATTGTTGCAGTTTTATAAGATCAAGGTAAGCAACAGCAGAAATACTGAGGGGTATGTGTTGGCATTACATCACAGACATCCTTTGATAAGACAAAAAGTGCTGACATATTTTTGTAATTTGAAGCATATGCATAAAGTAGTATAAAAATAGAAATGTAGCTCTTATTTTCTTCAGTCAAAAGACACTACCATAAAACCAGTATGATAATTCTAAGAAACTGAAGTGGAATTACTCTGTTAGAGAAGTTAAATTGACTAGCTATGTGAATAAATATTTCTCATTTGAAAGCTAATGTCAGATCAAACATTAAAAAATTCTATTTTGAACTGTCATGTTTACTTAATGGTCTTGGACACCTCCTAGAATAACCTCTTCTATTGTACAGCATATTGCTACATCTAAGTTACCTGAATGAAGAAAAAAAAAAAGTTAAGCCTAGAGTGCATTTTTTATTTACATCTTTGATCAAATCAGCAAGTAAAGCACAGATGCCAAAGAAATGAGTAGCAGAGTGGATAATAAGCTAGATGTCATTCCCTGGTGTAGAGAATATTTGTAAATATAAAAGAATTCTTAAAATTGCATGTCTATGGCTAGCTGCAAAGACATCAATAGATACATTACTTCAAAATGCTGAGTTATAAGCATATTGCACTTAGATGTGAGAAAGCTGGAGTCTTGTGTGTAAGATGAAGCAGCAATTATATGTAATAAACATAAGTGAAGACTGATTAAATTCAGCCAACATATCTCCAAAAATCATCTTTGTGAAACACTGGTCATATGCAGTGTTAAAAATAGTTTCTTGATACCCTTCTCTGAACTAATTTGTACCCAACATGTCACTTCCTTTCATCTAAGTATAACAAATACCTGATTTTTACCTGATTTTTGAAGCTGCACCAACAGTTTGTGCAGTTCTTGTTGAGAGAATTAAATAGAGGATGCCCCATCATCTTATTCTCTGAATGGGGGACATTTTCGTTGCTGGACACATCTGCTTCCCTACTCCAGAACAGAGTCACACAGGAACATTGCCAGCTTCTTTCTTAAGCATCAAGCTTAATGGAATTGGAGCTTCACATTCACTTCAGCTGTTGGCAATGGCACAAATAATCTAGTCGGGTTAAAACTTTAATCAGAGGTTGCCTAAATTTGGGTTGCCTCCACAGGGCCTTTTCCCTGTTCAGGCTCTTTTGGTTCTTGCTGTTCTTAAAATTTAGATATAGTTAGTAAAGGCTGCCTGCTTGTAGGGGGTGTGCAAGAGTCATGCTTGTGAAAATGAGTATCAAGACAAAAGAAATTATGGGATTTAAAACTAAGTTAAGAAGGAATCATACTTCTAAGGCTTTTACCTGTGGAAAATAAGCGTAAAGCCACCCTGACATGGTGTCACAGTGTCAGGTGTGTTACACTCACTTGCCAGTAATGCAGCCATTTCTTTGTTGACATGTTGTGTGATGATAACTTGATGGTGATGACAAGTCACCATTCTGCTGCATGAAACCATGTGGCTGTCACTTGGAATTCGTCTACCCTAAGGTATTTACTAAATACAGTGAAGCTTACACTGTCCTCTGGTCAGCACATTGAAAAGAAGTCAAGAAGCTTACTCATCCAAGAAATGCAGCATGATTAAACCCTCCAACTAACTCTGAACAACCTCCTGCAGCCTAAATGATCAGGTTTATGATTTTTATTTTCATGAATGTGGGTGGTTCTTTTTTTTTTTTTTCCTCTTGGATTAATCTCCTCTTTTCATTTCACATATATACGATCAGGCTAGGGATCTCCTGTGCATTTCACACTCTGAGTGTGCCCTCTATTTTTAACCTATCATTTGCAACAAAGATGAGAATTATTGAATCTATTTATGCTTAATTACTGTTTTCTACAAGAACTTGGCTACATGCACTGACTAATAGGCAAGACTGTCCTCTTCCTCTCGCTATTATACCTTTCTGGTTTTTTTGCTCCCAACAAATATAATTTCCAGCACTAAGGGTGAGGAAGTGCCAGTTTACACTAACAAAAAAAAATAGATGAAAATCCAAGCAATCACATAAAATTACAAGCAGTGAGAGGATAATGTGTACAACAGTGGTTTCAAGCTGGCTTTGCTTTCCCCTAATGCAGCACTGCTCGAAGAGGCTTCTGGCCCCTGTGTACATTTAGATGCTAGACATATCTCAGCAGCTGCAAATGGGCTAGGAGGAGGACACCTAATTGAGGGTTTCCATGACCAAAGGAACTATCCATGCCCTCTTTTCACCAGCTATCCTCCCTTTTTGAATTAAATTAATTGGGCTTCCCAACTCCTTTGTTTCAAGGTGGTCCACAGAGGTTAACTGTGGAAAATGGCCCAGTCACAACCAGTGGTGGAGATCTTGTTCTCTATCAGTACATTTCTAGTGGAAGCAACTAATGTAGTTCTTCCTTTTGTATTTAATGAAGGAGCATTAAAAAGGAAATTCTATATTGTCTTTATTTGTCATTATAAAGAGTCCCAGGGATGACACTTAGCTATGTACCTCTCCCTACCTTACTCAGCAAGAGCAATCTTGACATGCAGAGCCCCTGTAACATGGGACTTTCATGGTATAGATCTGACTTTCTTTTACCCATATGGGACTAGTCTGATGCAACAGTGGTAAAGCAACGGCTACAGACCTGAGTGACATGCCCAGGTGGCCAAGAAGGCAAAGAGCATCCTAGCCTATATCAGGAATAGCGTGGCCAACAGGACTAGGGAAGTGACTGTCCCCCAGTACTTGGCACTGGTGAGGCCCCACATTGATTACTGTGTCCACTTTTGGGTCCCTCACTACAAGAAAGACGTTGAGGTGCTGGAACAAGTCCAGAGAAAGGCAACAAAGCTGGCAAAGGGTCTGGAGAATGTCTTAACGTTCTTACGTCTTTCAGTCTTATGAGGAGTGGCTGAGGAAACTGGGGTTTTTTAGTCTCTTACTGCTCTCTACAACTACCCAAAAGGAGGTTGTAGTGAGATGGGGGTCAGTCTTTTCTCCCAAGTAACAAGCTATAGGATGAGAGGAAAGAGCCTCAAGTTGCACCAGGGCAGGTTTAGATGGGAAATTAGAAAAAAATTCGTCACTGAAAGAGTTGTCAAGCATTGAAACAGGCTGCCCAGGGAAGTGGTGGAATCGCATCCCTGCAGGAATTTAAAAGACAGCAAATGTGGTGCTGAGGGACATGATTTAGTGGTGGACTTGGCAATTTTAAGTTGATAGTTGGGCTTGATGATGGTTGGGCTTGATGATCTTAAAGATCCTTTCCAACCTAGACAATTCTATGACTCTATGATGTTAGCTCACCAACTATCTCAGTACACCTTCATCTGTAATGGCCAAATGAACCTGAGGAAAGCCTGAGTCTGGGTTTAAAGCCACAAGTAACGAAGCCAGTCAGTAGGGCTCTGAGGGGACCTGCTGCAAGAGTGAGCATGTAGCAGAAGCAGATGTGCAGTGCATCAGCCCTCTTGGTTCACCAGCCCATTGACCAAACAACTCACACCACAACATAAGCAAATATATAGAGAATACCATTTAGAAAGAGAACTTGAAAAAAACCTTCTAGATTGTGTCCCCACTGAGAGGCAGGATTAGGCAATGGAAGAGCACACAGAGTTAACTGTGTGTGCTGGCAGCAATTTATTACTGGACCATTATTCTGCATAGTTTTGCCCTTGCAATTACTGCAACAGACTCTTTTTTTGCTTTATGCAGTCTTTTTGTTTGTCTGTTTTTAAGTCTGAGGTTTGAATCCATTCACATCTTCTTTGTTTAAACACATCCCTCATGCCTTCAGGTGTGTTTGTTGATCCCTTGAGCTGAAGCTAGAAAAAAAACAACTAGTGCTGGATTAACAGCATGTTGCATCACCTTTGAAGAGAGTGGGAAAGCACATCATATCCTTGTAGCCTTTTGTCCCCAGATCCCTTTTGGTTTCTGCAGCAGCTCAGCACGCTGATTTCACTCCCATGGTCCTTTAAGGCTGATGGGTTTTCTGCTCATTAATCTGAAGGAACTGGCAGTTTAGGAGGAAAAACTTTGATAGTAGTGTTGAATGAGCAAGAATTTAAAGCTGCACTCCTTGAAAAATCTCCAGATGAAGTAGCCAGCGTGCCAAGTTATCTTACTGCTCTTTGCTCTGCAGAAGTCTGCACTGTGTCTGATGGCGGATATGTGTCACACAGAAATTGCCCTGACAGTGGATGCTTGAATTAGATTTTGCCCAGAAATACAGGATGGCTTTTGATTTGTGATCTTGAGAAATCAAAATATTGAGCTGCTGTTTAATTTAAACTTAAAAAAAACCACTGACATTACAACAGTTTTATATCATCCTCAGGAAATTTAATTCTAGCATAAATTTCAAGTGTCCCACGGAGGTCACAGAATCACACAGAATCATAGAATGATAGGCGTTGGAAGGGACCTCTGTAGATCAACTAGTCCAACGCCCCTGCCAGAGCAGATTCACCTAGAGCAGGCTGCACAGGAACGTATTCAGGTGGGTTTTTAGTATCTCCAGAGATGGAGACTCCACCACCTCCCTGGGCAGCCTATTCCAGTGCTCTCCCATCCTCAAAGAATATAAGTTCCTCCTCTTGTTCAGATGGAACTTCCTATGCTCAAGTTTGTGCCCGTTATCTCTTGTCCTGTCACTGGGCATCACTGAAAAAAGACCAGTCCCATCCTCTTGACACCCACCCTTTAAGTATTTATAAGCATTGATCAGGGAGGAGCCGAAAACTGGACATAGTACTCCAGATGGGGCCTCACCCTCACCCAGATGGGGCAGAGTAGAGAGTGAGGATAACCTTCCTCAACCTGCTGACCACAGTTTTGTTGATGCACCCCATGATGCCATTGGCCTTTTGCTTCTAGGTGGTGAAATGTTCAGCAGTGGTATTGTGTATTGCCTAGCAGCTCATCTTGCTTTTTAGGGTCCAAGTAGTAGGTCTCAGGAGGATGAAGCACGTCCCAGGGCCATCCTAGAGTCCGCAGGGCACAACTTTAGTGGGCACTGTTCACCCCCTGTCTGAGTAAAGGAATGAAAAAGTATGGCTAGAAGGGAAAATGCAACCTATTAGTTTTCATGCAGTGTCTGAAAAGCAGAATTCAACTTAGCTGGTCACAGTAGGTCCCCTTTACAGACAGGGGGGAGTGAGGCAGTGCACAGCTGGGTCAGGGGCATAGTTTGTCTTCTCCTAGAAGAGATGTCTGGAACAGTTGATATGAATCATGTCCTAGTTTTCTCCACTGACTGTGGAGAGAGCCTAGGCTTTCTACCTCACACAGGAGGATCTACACTGCAGGTGTCCAAAACAACACACCAGGAAGTATCCTATCACCCTAAATACATATGTGCAACAAGATAATGCTTCTGAAAGCTTTTTGCACTCACCAGCTCCGGGTCCAGTTTGTATTGTGCCTCTCATCTGCACATGGTTGCTGTGGATAGATATGCTGCTAACACCACACTTGGCATCTTCGTGTTTCATAACCTCACAACTCTCTGCTTCCAGGTTGAGGGAGCAGTTTCAGCCCCGTTTCTCCCCAAGGGAGATCCATCCTTCCCAAAGAGAATTGAGGCTCCTATTCCTCCCGTTGCTCCAGTCCTGTAGCACTTGCTGTGCAAGCAGCGGATGCTTTGCAGTCATACCTGAAAGCCTTTCTCAAACAAACACTATTCTGTTGAATTAAGCATTTCAGGGTCATTCAGTTAGACTAGAAAAGCAAAGATTATCCGAATGGTCTGGATGACACCATCACACTTCTCCTCAAACCAATATATTCAGGATTTCATCTTCACATTGCACTGTGTAACAGCATTTTATTACCTGTAGAGAGAAGCTTGGTCTGTTTAAAGAAACAAGCGCTTAAAACTGCTCCATTTTATGACAGTTAGGGTCCACCCTCAGCCTTTTGGCATATTCCCAAATCAGTGTTGAATTGAACAACCTTTGATCAGTTCCACAGAAAGCTAATGACACATAATTGTAGGTTATAGCCAGATACTCTGGTGAGGACAAATGTAGCATTACAAGGAAGCAGATGCAAGCATGACTTGGTTATTTTGTCACTTCAGTGACAGAAGTGGAGACAAGCATCAATTGCACAGTTACTGTAAACCTGCACTGTTTTTTCAGACAATGGTTATAATTATAGATATGAGCTTCTTGGAAGACCAAGCACCACAATTATGGGATGTTTGTTATTTGAACGCTCTTTGCAATAACTCGCATACAAATGTATGCATCAGTTTGAATGCTTGGAGTCTGTCCAAAGACATAAATGGCTGCTATCACTTCATACTTTAATTTCATGATTACAGCAGAATGCTCTTGTATGTAAACTTGACTCTTCTGAGTGTTTTTGCTGCAGTTGACAGTACTGGTTTATTTAGCTTACTAGATGGTTTTCAGATTTTTAGGATGTGATGTTTAACTAAAGGCATTCACTCATCCAAATGTTATCTCAAGCACAAAAAAAAAAAAAAAGCCTAGCTTCAATTGCTATTTTTCACTTTTCTGCTGTAAAAAGTGGGAATCAACTCACACTGTGCCTTCCTTTTCCAAAGGCTGGGTATCAGCTTTAATTCCTGACCTGTTTCATCCACGAGTAGAATCACAACTGAACACAGAAAAAGATTTTAAAGCAGTTTTTGTGCAATTTTTATCTTATCTCTTTACAAGAAGCCTTTCTTTTTTTCATAACAGTCCTTTCCATGAAGACTGAAATCAGACCATGATAATCAGATACCCAGTATGAGTTTGCTAATGTTTTAAGATGTGATTATTGAGAAGTCACCTATTGCAACTGTATGTATTCAGACAATACAAATAAAAGCACACCATTCTTCAAATGTACTTCCAAGGGTTTCTGAGCTTGCAGCAGTAAGTGATTCACTTCTTACTATAAACCTTAGGACATCTTAGAACATGGCTCTGAAGTTAATGGGTTATGGAGTAAGAAGCGAGTAGCTTATACATTTACCATTCTCCTGGTCTGTAATAAACCTGGCTGGCCATGTTAAGTCATGTAGAGAATTACATTTCAAGACTCAGGTAAGCTTTCAGAATGGGCCAGTATTAATGTGCAATCAAAAGGCATGTCACAAAAAGCTGTTTCTCCACAGCCACTAATCTTCAATTCAGCATTGCCCAGCTTAATCTCTGAGCTATCACCCATGTTAAGATTTACTTAGGATTTTGGTCTAAGGAGAATGGATAAGTAAGTTTCTATTGAGAACTGTCTTACAGAAATGGATGCTGAGGGGAAAAGAAAAGCAAAAACTTTGCATATTCACAGACAATATAATTCTTTAAAACTTTTGCAAGTTGCTATGACAACTTAATTTTTAACCTTATATGGCTCCTCTGTATATCATCTCAAGAGTGTTGCCATCACTTGAGATGTCTTCAGGATGGAAGTGAAAGCACATGGATTATGGCAGCAGATGCAGGAAAACCAAGGCAGCTCCATCCTGCACTTCTTGCAACCCAGCAGCTGCTCACCTCCCGAGTGGAGCAGGTGATAACTATTTGCTCTAAACTCCAGGTGAAAACTAATTCACTACCATGCCCTTTACAGTCCTCCTCATTGAAGAAGTCTCCTCGATGAGCAACACTGCAGAAGTGGGGTGAATACAAGCACTTCTTTCATTTTGTTTGCTGAAGTATTAAAGCAAGTATAAGGCTCCCCTGTGAGTGAATTCAGCTTTTGGAAAACACAGCTTTGCATCAACCTGTTTAAGTTTACCTGCATATAGAAAAAAAAAACAAACAAAACAAAAACAATCTTTGGAAGGTTTGTTGAGTTCTAGTTTTCAAGGAGAAGTAGGGAGGATGAGTATTTAGACCTATTCAGTATAATGTAAGTACTCACAGGCTGCAAAATGTGAGATTTTTATTTACCCAGGTGAGAGAAAAGCAGGAAATTGCCATATTATGTCATTTTCCATGGAGGAACCTCTGGTGGACTTGCTGTTTCCAGGAGGGTGTAATGTTCCTAGAAGTGAGAACTGATTTAGATTTTTCTCTCAGCATTCCACTGAGAGAACAGCAATTGAACTTTTGCCAAATTCTGTAGGACCATATTTTTTCTTTTTTTTTTTCAAATTGTTATTACAATAAGGTCATGTTCCTCTTAAAACACAACACTTCACATGCATGAAATCTCAAATGCTTGTTGCTTATTGTCAGCCTCATCCCAATATTTTACAAGTGTGCAATAATGATAGCTTCCTCTTTCATGCTGCATTTTGTACACAGATTTCAAAGCATTTTCCAAAGAAAGGGAACTATAATTATGCGTGTGTTAGAGATGGGGAAACAGAAACACTGAGAGGTAAAGCAATTTGCCCAAGGTGACAGGGCAAATTAGAGGCAGAGTCAGGCATAGATCCCGCGTCTCCTGCTCCCGGTTCCCTTATAACCACAGCCTTGCTAGCAGTTGGCAATGGTATCACCAGCTTGCAAGAGAAACAGCAGTAGGAGACTGCTGTGCAGATACTACAAGTGCAACCTGATGTGAAATTGATACAGGTCTTATTGCAGGCCCACCTGTACTCCCTCCTGGTCATGGGATGGGTAACAGATAAATGGTAACTGAGCTGTGAATGGGCTTGTAGGGCAGTGCTGGGGGCTCTTCACTGAGCCCTGGACAGGTAGACAGGGGCTGCTGAAAGGCAGAGCAACTCCTGCAGCTGTTGCATGGAGGAATCCCCTCTGCACTGTTAAGCTTGTGTTCCTGGGGAAGCATTTCTCAGAAATTGGGTCCACAGAGTTTGTTCACATCAGCAGCAATCAGAGTTGCTGTTCAGAGAGACAGAGGCCTCTGTAGCAGAGAAGTGGAGATGGTTTGTCCCACAAGAAATCGTGCCTTGAGGAGACTCAGTGGCAGTGCTTGGTGCACAGCAGAAGGATTCCTGCTCTCCCACAGCACACAAGCATCTGAATTGTACCGCTAGCTGTGGTTTATTTGGCATGTGAGATTGATTTTAAATTATTTCCTGTATATTTGCAAACCCAGCAAGTAGTTTCCCTTTAAAGTGCACCAGCTGTGACATTTGGTAGGTTCTGTAATTTCAAATGAGGCGCTAAGAGACTAATCCTTTCAACAACTTTTTTTTAATGAGGGTGGGTACCTGTTGCAATGAATCAATTAAAACTCCTCTGACACACAAGATGTGTGTTGCAAGACCTGTTTCACAGGTTTCTCAGGAGGGAGGATAACATGTGACAACACACAGAAGCCAAGAGTACTGGAGAAGATCAGAAGCCTGCATGAGTGAGCTTAGCTTTCCAAAATATTTTCTTCAAGCACTATTCAGAAGACCACTGACCTCTGCAACAGACAGCACCATGGTGGAGCAAGAGATGCTGCTGTCGTGTGCTTATCCTCAAGAAAAGTGTAAGTGACCAAATATTTTGTATAAGAAATGAAAAGTGGGCACTGGTGAAAGGAAAGAAATTATCTAGCTAGTATAACTGAAAAGACAGAGGGAGTAGAGTGGAAATGCTAAAATAAGGAAATAAGGAAGTTATTATCTTTATATTGTAGGCATGCAATTGAAATACGATTAGTGTACTTACAAGCAAAAGAAGGGTGGTTGTATGAACTCTGATATAAAAGCATCTTGAAGAAACTTGCTTTAATCTTTGACTTTCTGCTTGTATTTGCAAAGCGCTGTAGCGTGGGGCTGCTTGTGTGGCAGAGAATGTGAACAATGAGCTTTGATTTAGTAACTTGAGCAGCAGACTGGAGTGCTGTGAAAGCATTTTCTAGAAAGACATAGTATGATTAAAACCAACATCTTTCTTCTTGACAATGCAAAGCCTCATTTTCCTAAGGTATCAGCAAGCTTTCTAATACTTTATCCAAATGTCAGCTAAGAGTTACGGTACAGTGCAAATATTCCCAAACCCATCCCTCTTTCCCCAAAGGAAGCTGTCACAGAACTTCTTTGCTAACCAGAAATGTTTTTTTTATTACTAGAAAATGTAACACAGACAAGAAATAAAAAAAAAAATAAAAAAATAAAAGAAACCACCAAAATCAACCAAACCCAACAATCTGTAAATGTTGGCTTTAAAAGTTATTTGGAATGTTTTAAAAGATTTCTGAAAAACACTAGCTCATATTTCCAGCATGCCAAAAATGAATTTGACAGAAAAGTAGAAATGTAGCTGACTACAATGAAGTCAGGTAACTAAGTCTGGATTGGACTTGTCTGAACAAAATACTAAGCAAAGGTAGAAATGGAACTAGTATGTCTTGAGGCTGCTTCAATATGCTGCCAGAACAAAGTTCAGTGCAAAAAAAGCCTTTTCTCTTTGAACTCAAGAAACTGCCTTTTGAACGGCCCAGCTTGTTTTGGCAGCTTCAGGAGAATGTTATTTAAAACTTACTCCAGATGGAAGGATCGTCTTTGTTCTGGACATAAAAACGCCTGTTTGTGCAGGGATTTCTGTTGATTATCAAGAGAGGAATAGGGGAGGGATGTCAGCAAAGATGTAGGTTACCCATGGAGAGATGTTTTCTGTTTTGTCTTGTTTTCTACTTCCTAAAAAGTCCCATATACAAAAGGTGACAGAAAGTTAAAAATCTTCCTTAGGTACACTGTCTTGATGCGGTGACTTAGGAGCCAGCCTGCTTATAGCCAACCGACTGTAACAGAGTTTAACTGAAGTTAACCTGGGGTTATAATATCTAATGTGCTATAGAAAAACAGTGATGATTCCCTTTCTGCTGCCTAATGTTCTACAAAAGGTTTTTAGAAAGCAGGATGACAATAATTTATTTTTAGCTTTGCTATAACCTAAAAAATATAAGTAAGCATTTTTCTCTTTCATGGACTGATATTTTTGTTTCCTTTTCTTTCATTCACTTTATTGCTAAAAATTAAAAATTGTCATACTGGGATAAAATCATCCAATTGCCTTTTATGGAAGATAAAAAAGGTAACAGGAGCTCTCAAATTGCTCAGTTTTGCATAGGAGATGTAACTTTATACTGCGTGTTGATGTTTTTGCATGTGTGTAAGAGAGAAAGGGAGATTTCTCAATCCCAGTTTGGCCCTCAGTTTTGCAAAAATGTGCCACGCTGCACTGTAGAGCCTGAAAAATTTGCATGCAAAAATCAAACCAAACCCAAAGGAAATAAATCGATAGGAGGAAGGAAGACAAGTAATACCTCACAATGGATGAGCTGGGTCCTCTAATTACACTTTCTGGTGGCATGAATCAGCAGTGACCCCTCCCCAACCCCCCCAAAAGCCAATGGATTTACACCATGGGCTGAAGAAAGGACTATTGGGAAGACCAGTTTTGATGGATTTACAGTATTAAGCACTTGCCAGGAAAATGTAGTGCATGTATATGACATTAAAATTACAAACTAGGCACTGAATGGGCCCATTCTGACTGTAAAGCATCAATTTGTGCCTCAGTGGGTGATGTATTTCAGCTCAAAACTAAGTGCTTTCTTAGACTGGTCCAAAAGGTCAATTAACTGCAGATTTTACATTATAAATAATAACAATAAAAAAAACCTAAGTCTTTTAAGACTCTTCTTGCTAAGCAAAATGGGCATGGCACATCTTTGGGAATTTGCAGCTACTTCTGGGAGAGGTTGACTTTGTATCTGTTCTTATGTGAAGACAACAAGAAACACGAAACTTTGTACCTGAACCTATGGTCTTCTATGTATGGCAACACGTTTCCATGTGTCTTCTGCTTAACCTCATTTGTCTTCCTAAATGTCTTTCAAAGAAAAACGAAGACACTTATGGGTGGTTTTGGTTTTTTTTTCCCTCTAAGATATGCCAGGATGGTTACAACATTGCAAAATTAGCCTGTAGCTAGTCATGGGACACGTTTTTCTTAGAGTCGCGAAGGTCCAGTACTGTAGTTTGAGGGTATTCACTCCACAAGTGACTACTGCTCTGCTCTTGTCAATAATAATAGCTGGGGTTTGTTGTGGTCTGTTGCTCTGTTTCACCAGGCAGTTGGGGCAAACTGATGATTAGTAAAGTCTGGTGTCAGGTATCTCTCCAGATGGTTTGTCTCATGACAGGTATGACAAGACCAGGAAGATAAAGTGTGCTGGAACAGCAGCACAAAGGTCAAGATCCCATCATCTCTTGCTACTGTTGTGGGTTTTTTCCTGTCTCAAAAACTATTTATTGTCAAAACCATGTTGTGGGAGGTGTATGTATTACATATAGGCTGAGCTCAGGACAACACCTATTCAATTTTTTCGAAGCCATACAAAAAGCTTCTTTTTGCAGAGATGGTTTTCACAGGAAAATATGATAAATTAGCCATTCCAATGGATTTTACTCCTCTCAGAAAGCAAAATATGTGTAAAAGGTGCAGTTTCTTCTGAAATACTGGTAAACAGACTTCTCAACCACGTGACATAGTCCTAGATATTCCTAAATAGCTGCTTGCAAATGTAAATATCAAAGGAAAATCATAGAAGCTTTTTGCACTTCTCTGTGATTTTGCTTATTTTAATAAGGGTTTCATAATTTTTCATATATTTTGAGTATCTTCTGTTAATCTGCTCGTTTTGGTAATATTTGTAAATTCCCAGAACCCATATATATAATTTTAATAACTCTAGAAGACCAGATGACAAAACCACAATATTCTAAGCCTTTAAAAACAAAACAAAACA
>VXBJ01006029.1:1734723-1840817 GCA_013400055.1 Nycticryphes semicollaris
AAAAAAAAACCCACAACCCACCATCAAACAAAAAAACCCCAAAACTCACCAAACAGCGGGGCAGGGGGAAAAGTAAGTAACTCTGGACAGAACAAAACTTGTCTGAACAACTGTTTTCAAAATACAAAGAACTTTTGTGCTTATACTTTAATTATCTGTCACACAATTAACAACTACTGAAATTATTTTTTTCAATCTTTCCAAAAGTCAATCACCTTTAAGTTGAAGCCAAGCAAGGAAATTTCAACCCAAAAAGATTTGTGTTTGGGGTGAGGGGGTTTTGGTTGGTTGGTTGGTTTTGATGATGATGTTTTTCCAGCCATGAAATGCCAAACATACACTTTCAGGATGGCTTACTTAGATTTCAGATTTGGAAAAGCATTCTAAAAATAAATGTATTTTATTCTGGCTGCTTAAGAACAGTGACACATCCCCAGTCTCATTTCTCTATTTTCAAATCTAAAATTTTTTGTTTGATTGTATCAGAATGCGTTTTTTTAGATTTTGACCATTTAAACAAATGATCACCCTAAAGGAAAGAGTGATATCCTGTTAATGACCTCACTGATTTTTCTGAACCACCTACAAAATTTGCCACTAAAGACTTCAGATTCTTTTCTGTTGTTTGGACTGTGGATTGACATATTAAATCATGCAAGACCAAGAACTAGTCCCACATGGACCACAAGAGAAACAGCCCCAGTTATCTCCTCGTGAACAGCTACCTTCTAAAGATCTACCAGGGAATCAGTTTTTAATCTGTCTAACATACACCCTGTAAGTTTCAGTTAATGCACGTTTTAAATCAAAATGTCATGCAGTGTTAAACTAAGTGTCTTGGAGAAATCAAAATATACTGTCCCAGTGCAGTTACTGCTCTTGAATAGAGCTGTCATATTGTCAAAACAAAAGATTTATTGAAAGAAATATGTTTTCCAGGGAACCGTGCTGCCTGTCAGCTCTTTTGGCTCTGATTTTTTTGATAACTTGCCAAATTAACACCTAAGTGTACGTCAATCCAATCTATAGCTGTAGACAGCTAATAGGAAATGAAGTCTATATCACTGCCTTAGTTTTTGAAGATCAGGTATGTCCAAAGGAAGAAAAATTAACGGATAACAAGCTAAAAGTAATACACGTGCTGTTCACATGCTCTCAACACCACAACAAAAGATATTTCCATGTGAATTCCTCTCTGTTGATTTATCTTTGGAAGAAGGTTTATGCAATGCAAGGGTGGAGCCCAGGTAGATATATAAGAAGGACAATTGTACCAGTCAAAAGTTACACAGAGAAGTGTATTTGGGGAAACTGTTCAAGTTATGATAATTCTGAATAGATGGGCCACTAAAATGCTTCCTTGACAAACACATAGAGTGCGTATAACCAGTGCTGGATGCTCATTTGGCACACAAACAATCTTAGTTGTTCCAGAAATGTGCCAGGCTCAGTTGGCAAAGGAGCTGGAGTGAACACCTGAGCTCTGCAGGCCCCTCTGAGGACCTGGCACCTGCACAAAGGCTGCTCGGGAAGCCAGAGGATGCAGGGATGTTGCCCACACGGCATCCTTGTGTTTAATGTTTTGCTGTTCCTGCTGCTGTGGTAACGTGGGTGGGAATGCTACCAGTAGCTGGAGGCATTCAGCTCCCTGTGCAGGAAGATGGGCTCTGAGGAACAGTGACTGGTTGGCCTTGACTAGCTTTGCAAGGAAGGGAAAAAAACATTGAGCAAGAAAACAGCAGGAAGAAGTTTAAAAAGGACTTGGATACCTTTGCCATACTGCTCAGCATACCCTTTGCTTCTCAAAGGCACATCTGTGGTCCACCAAGCTCCTGCATCTGGAAAGGTTTCTGACTCTTTGGAGAGTTTTTCACCATCATATCTGTGAGGTTTCTGCTGCACTGGATTTCCAAAGGACAATGTGGCGTTGGCCACAAGGAGCTGTTGGCAGCAAGCAGACTGCTTACTTGTGTTTATCCTCACCATCCAATAGCGTGGTCTTGCCTCTACAAAAACCTCAATTTTTTAGTGGTCACATTATGTCACATTATTTTTATGTGGTCACATTTTTGGCCCGGTCATGCTGTCCACTGCATCACCACCGAGACAAAGTTGTAATGGGGTAACTGAGAGCAAAACTTTGCATGGTGTTTCCTTCCAGAGGGATGGTCTAACTTGGGGCACTGTAGTCCGCAGGGGGTTCTATCTGTCTATTTATGCCTCGTTACAAAAAAGAAATGGAGCTAGGTGTCGAATCCATACAAGGTTTTGTGATCTGGGAGTTGACCCAACTGAGATGTTTAAGCCTAAAATCCCAACAAAGCTGGTGGTGATTAAGTTCAAGGATTTATTTGCTCTTAAGTTTACCAGGAGCTTGGAGCTGTGCTTCTGTGCATGTCCCGAGTTGTCCCAATCTTGGTGGAGCTGAGTGAACGACTGAAGGCTTTCTTTGTGCATATATCTAACTAAGCCTACTGTAGAGACAGTCAGTCCCACAGGTGTCCTCAAAGCACGCACAGCTTTCAGGGACCTGTTTCTCACCTTATTTCATGCAGTGGCTGTTACTGTTTGCTGCTGAAATGCAAAATTCCTTGCGTCTGCCCAAACACTATGTAGTAGCCTGATTATTGACTTAGAGGATGGGGAAATTTTCTTTGCCTATTCAAATAGACAATATTTAAATATATGTGGACCAAAATATATTTGGGTTCAAATCTATTCAGTTGCTCGAGAGAAAGCCTGGCCAGCATGAGAGACAGGCTACTCCAGCAACAGGCAGCCCCACTCCAGGTGTGCCACCAGCCTGGTACTGGTTATGGCACTCAATCCAATCAGAGCTGCACAGGCCTGAGCTTTAGTTCCCCTCCTGGGACCTCTTTTCCTTGTAGCTTGCATATAACAGAAAACACAGAAAATCAAGCATAGACAAGGGCCAGAAACCCAAGTGCCCTTATGCCAGGTGAGCGCCCTAAGCATGAGGAAACACGACTTGGTTGCTTAATATGCTCTTTCTCTTTATGGACTAATGAATCTTGAGTTGTTTTCTGCACAATTGCAGCTGGAGGATGAGGAGCGTGTCCCTCCAGCCCACTCACACTGACCTACTTTCGAGCTGCTAATTGCATAATCTCAGGGGAGCAGAAGGGGAGCGTTGAAGCCCCCCTCCCACGCACAGCGTGCAGCCAAAGCAGGGAGCCACACTTAGGACATCCACTGCCCTGGTTACAGCTTTAGCAGCGGGATGTTATATGAATGTGTGGCAAAGCTCAATCAAACCTTAAAAGCATAAAGCCTGCTCAGTTGTCTGAAGGGAAAGAAATAAGGGGGGAAGAAGACAAAAAAAACCCCAAAAGATCCAAACCCTGTATTTTGGAAGTGACCCAGTCTGCAGAGCCCAACCAAATTCAATTATCCCCTTACAGGTCTGCCAGGGGAGTTTTAAGATTCGTCTCCCCACCCAGCCAGCCAGCTTTATTGGCCAGGTGTAAGCAGGTGCCTACTAAGCTGCTTGGAGTTGTTATTGCAGGCACCTAACACTCTTTGTGCACTTTATAGATCTATTGCTCAGGATTCAGGCTCTGCTCAAAGGGCTGAGATCTTAAATACAATGTATTACAACAACTTGTGCTGAGTCACCTAAGCCCTTTATTGAATCTGGCCCCAGTGCATTTTTCAGGCTTATTTGTGCAGCAGCAGGTATTATTACCAGCAGTAACTGGGTTAATAACAGGGCCTCCAAGAGAGAAAGAAAGCAATTTGTAACACCTGTGATGCTTTGACTGGAACATGTTCATTATCCATGTTCCCAGTTATGTAATAAGCAGAACAATAAAAAAAAAAAGACTTCTCTTTGCAGAAGTCTCTCTGGTGCCTGCTGCCTGTATATGGCCACTCCATCCTGTTTGCTCGGTACTTTCACAGTTACAGTTGCCTGGAACGTCCTCAGCAGAATGCCCCTTGAGTTTTAGTAACTAGGCATGGATTAAAAAAATAAATAGAGCAAACGTGGAAAAAAAAAAAAAGTTAGACATTTATCTTCGTTGTGGACAGACAGTTGTTGTTGCACCCTTGAAGCCTGACAGATGTGGTTTGTTGGCAAGTGGGTGAGAAGAAAGAAGTATCTTAATTCATGCTGGGGGGAGGGGTGAAGCTTTTCTTCAGTTTGAGAGACAAAGGTCTGAAAACTTTCAGATTTGATCCTAGCAGCTCCATACACAACATATGGTTCTTCCTGAGCTTTTGACCATTCCCAATGTGGGACTCTGCCAAATGAAAGGTAAACAAAAGTTACCCTTAAAAAAATATTTAGGAAGCCCTGTTTTAGAAGTGAGTGCACATGTTGGCTGTGACTCAGAGCACACCCACACACTGGGGTAGACAGATTAGCATCTAAACCACTAGGCAAGTTCCAATTCTTGCTCAGAAGGTCAAAAAAGCCTGGGAAATGGCCATTGCTCCCTTTCTCCTCAGCACAATTATTTTTTTCCAGATTACAAAGTCATTTTGGATGGCACAGCAGCAATGAAATCAACTGATTTATTGTCATAAACAATAGTGTTCCAAGTTGGGAACCAATTTTGTCATTTCTGGACAAAAGAATAAAAAGGTGATTTAAAAAAAAAAAAAAGGGAGAAAAAAAAACAGAACAAAAAAAAAAACACTGAAAAAAACCCCAACACACCAAAACACAAACCTTTTCTTCTGGATTTATTTGTTGTAACATTTGTTTTTGCTCCACAGAAACAACTGGGATTTGTAAAATGTTTACTAGGGAGGCACATATTAGATGGAAGAGAGATGAAAGTCAGTCAAAAATATCCTTGATAATGTGCTTGTTTTGTTGAGAACTGAAGAAGGTCAAATCTGATGTTGGGGTTTTTTTGTTTGGTGTCATTATCGGAACACAGCAGCTCAAAAGACCAAGACTGCCATATGCATTTCACTTGGCTTCCAAGGACTGTAGCTGGCCTGTTTCCAAGCCACCTGTGAATAAAGTCTCTGCAGCTCCTCTGGTGTTGCATGAAGGTAACAGATGCTCAGCCCCTCTGCCCTCCTTCCCACACTGAAAAGACACGATGGAGTTTGGGGTAGTGCTAGTAGCTGTGGGAAGCCTTTATCAGGCCGTAAGTGATGTTGCCCTGAAGTTTAAGCTACCTCCTACCTGGAGAGCGGAAAAAAGTTATCAACACAAAATTTCCATACTGATGCAAGATGCATGGCTCATCACTAAAAAGGGTTTAATATAGCATTGGAAGTTTGTGGGTTGTCCTGAAACCCTAGTCTTTTTCTGAAAACTTCAGCAAGCTAAAACATGAATATTTGTAGAATTAAGACAAAGGAAATAAAGCTCAAAGCTTCTAAAGGTGACAAAAGTGCATAAACAAGAAAGAGGTATAAGTAAAGTCAGAATCAAAAGCAATTTCAAGATTTCCAGCCATGGTATCAAATCAAAATCTGATTGCAAAGGGAAGCTGGCTAGTTAGGCGACATGCGACATCAAGTATTCTAAGTCAGCTCCAGGGTTTATGTCTGTGCTTCATTCAGTACTTTTACTGTTGTGGTCCAGATAATGAGGAGGCAGACAATATATGGTGGGCATAGAGAGTGACAGCAGGCTCTGAATAGAAGAAAAACTCTTTCATTTTTCTTTTTCATGACAATGGAGGAAAAGGTTCAGAAAATTACAACGTGAATTTCAGTAATATAGAAAGAACCTAGAGTTATATTAACTACTGCAGTCTTGATGTGGATGAAATACAACAGATCTACAAGATGAGCGGCTACTATTAATATTGCAGCTGTACAGGCAAAGCAGAGCTTAGTTAAATCTTTATTAATAGCTAATCCCTTGTAAAACCATGGGTGGAAATACTAACTCACTTTGCTGGCTTGCAGTTTGGATTTCTCTTCCCCCAGTATGGCTTTTCACTGAGCTGCCCATGGATCTCTGTGCTTTGGAGACAAATGGCCCTTTGATCCCCCCAGAGAATCCTCTGCCAATGTTAAAACCAGCAGGAACAATGAGAGAGAGAAAAAATGAATGGCAAGGATGAGAGTGCTTTTCTACCTTCAGTCCTCCCGCTGGTGCTGTGTCAGAGGCAGTCCAAGAACTTGGACTACAGGCTCCCACTTCATTCACATCTGTTAGAAAGACAAGCATCTACAGAAGAGTCTAGAACCAGTGCTCAGTAAAACCTGCTTTTCTTCTGTATTCTCAGTGCCGTTTCAACAAGCTAGCTCTTGTTCCTTCTTCCAGAGTCGCCATCATGTATTCAACAGTCAGGGTACTCTTGCCAAAACATTTTTCTTATCAGAGTTATGGTTTTGCAAAATGAAAAGTCAAAGAATATGTATGATTAATCTTTTGAACTGTTCCCATTAATAAATACGGAAATCTCTCTGGCTTTGAAAATGTTTTCATTAACTCTTTTCCTTGAACATTGAGTGGAACTTTTGGAGTTTATCAGAATATTTTGGGAGATTATTCCTTATTTGGATTTTGGTTTTTTTATTAAAAAAAACCTAACCAACCAACCAATGCCTTTCATTAAGAATATTTTTTGTTTTCATTCAATTTTCTTTTATTTATTAACTAAATGAGGGCAGATCCTTTCCTCCCATCATAGTCCTGCTACCTAACCTTCCTACAAGCAGTAGTTGACACTCAGAGAAAGCGATATTGGGCAATTTTTTAATGCTTCATTAAAGAGAAATTACCCGGGGTGGGGAAGGAAAGAAAAGCTTGTTTCTGTAGGAGGTGCTGTGCTATCCATGGGGATCACCCTCGGAAGCAGCAAGGGACCATTATTACTCTGGAGCTCCAGCATTTCCTAGGCACTCAGGGTGAAATCTGCCGTGGTCATGAAACAGGATGGGCTGGCAGTGCCTGTGTCCCTGTTGTTTTGTAACCACTTGAGATGACAGGAAGCTGTCAGCCATGAAGCTTGGTTTAACAGCTAGTAGTAACAGCTTCTGTGACTGAAAACTATGGAAACTGTGGTTCTGTTCTGCCATTTTGGATTTTGCCTGTGGCTTTTGTTTGTATGTTGTGGGTGGGCTGAGGCAAGTTGTCTTTATTCCTTCCACATCTCAGTATCATAGTTTGCTGGTTTTCCCCCTCACTTCCCTTGTGAGCTTTTTCCTCCCTTGTAATGCCAGCTTCCCCTCACTGGAGATCAGAGAAGGCCCCGCCCTTGGCAATTCTGTCCCAAAACCATGATATATGTGATGGAAACTAAACAGATCGTGGTGGTCCCTCTCTCCTAGCTCTTGCTGTGAACATACAATATACACATGTAAAGTGAAATCTTATTTTTCAGCTCCATGAGAAGCAAGAAGTAGGTATAATATCTAAAACAGAAAAGCATTTTGGCAATCTGAAGTATACTCTTATTAACACTGGAGCATGCCATTTTCTAAAGTTTGTTTGATTCCATTAAGCTGCGACTGCTGACACATTTGATGCCCTAGGGCTGCAGTGTTTTTTTGAACAATAACTTGTATTGCTATTTTGGTATGATTGCCTGGATTTTTAATGAGGCCAATGAAACTGTATTAATCCGATTATTTTCACTGAACTATTTTTTTCATTCTAGGAAATGAACAAAAAGTTATTACATAAAAGAAATACACTCTGTATCTGAGACTTGAAGCAGAGCATATTAGCAGTAATCAAGATCATGCTTATTATCTTTACTGCCCCATAGGTGCGCGTGGTGCTTTGTAGGCAAATGTAACGACAAGCCTGCGCTTTTTTTCACTAGGCAATAATCTATCAGGTGACTCATTTCATCATCTTCAGTTTAGATGCTCAGATAATCTAATATTGAAAACCTGGAAAGAAGTATCAGGCTGTATCACAAGTTACTGTGATGAGTAAGCAAACAGCAAGTACCGTACACCATCAGTGAAATGGAAGGGCTGCTATTTTAATGTCAGATACACAATTTGGTATTTTTGTGCCATATATTTTTTAAAAGTGGCCACCATGCACTTTACTAGATTAAAGCCTACTTAACCAAGGGAGGGAAACAGATGTGCAAGGCACTGTTGAATCCAGTACATCCGTATGTCTGCTGAGAACATGTCAGCACCATCACAAACCTCTCACAAGTTCTTTCCACTGCCATAGTCCTTTCCTAAACTGGGGTGCAGGTGTTTACAGAATACGAATGTTAATTCCTAATAGAGTGATAAGGAAGAGAAAGAAAGCTAAAAACTGACAGCAAAGTGCATCTACTTGTCAAGTTTTGTGAGCCTGAAGAGAAGACAGCTACCAAATCAGAGTTGATACACTAGCTTCTTCCCTCCAGAAAGATGCTTGCTCCTTTTTCCACTGTTACTTCTCTGCACAGAATGCATCTGCTGCGTTTTGTGTCAGATAAAATGAGTTAAACAGAAATCTGATTCATGAAACTGGAATCTTGAGAGGATACGCTTCCTGGCAAAAGCGACTCCTCTCCTCTCTGGTCTGAGTAGCACTGGTGATTCTGCTGGAAAGGAATATTTAATAAATAACATACTATGGGCTACAGAGATGTATAGGGGTAGTGGACGCTACCATGGCCCCCTGGGCACAGCAGCAGTGCAGCTTGGATGTGTAAGTGAAACAGGGCAGTTCCTAGCCCCGCAGTTCACGTGACCGTGTGTACATGGAAAATTTGACTTCATAAGGACACAGCAAATTCCTTCCTTGCTTTTTGTGCCACTGGAAGATGTGTCTGGCATGTCCAAGAGGGGTGTAGTGATTTTCCTGAGTCTGAGCCACAAGACATCTGCTGGAGCACCAAAGGGAGGAGAATTTCTGCTAGTAATTGGTGGTGACAGATGATAACAGCTTCTCCAGGGCTGTCAGCTCTCTGCTGCGGGAGGGGACTGGTCCAGGGAGGCAGACGGGTCCCAGCCCAGCTCAGCAACACCAGTTTCAAAACAGCCTCTGCTGGTTTCCTTCCTCATATCTCCAGGGTTTCACCCCCATATCACCTCATGCCTGCTGTCAGCTATGCTTCACCCAGCCCACAGTGGAGGAGCTCATGGCTGGAGACCCTTTGTACAGTGCTCCATATACAGGCTGACCAGCTCACAGCTTGGGCTTCCCTTCTGAGTCTCTGCAAAGACAGGATTGGGGTGCTGACTCCATGCTGGCTTCAGAAAAGCTCTAAAAGCTCGTAGTACATCCAGAAAACGTCCCTGTTAATTACTTTGGCGTCTTCAACAAAACACTTGTAGACCATATGTCATGGGTGGTAATGTGACATAACAAAGAATTGCAGGCCTTTTGACAGCCAGCAAGTGTAAAATGCACTGAGCTGCATTTTTTTTTTTTTTTTTTGAAGTTATAAGCTTAGCAAAAAAAGCTGATTTTAAAAACAAACAACAGGGAGTTGGCTGTGCAGTGGTTACAAACTGGAAATGGATTAGCAGCTTTTAAGAGAAAATCTGCCGTATCTGCAAAAGACATGGTAAAAAAATTTAGGAAAGAACAGATAAAGCAAACAGAAAGGACAGGTGAAAGAGAGTACTTTCATTTTCTGGTTGGGTGCCAATTTGCAATTGCTAAATATTAGCAAGGTGAAAGGTATGAATTACAATGACAAAAGAGTCATTAAGCCAAATTCCAACAAATATCTTCAAACTTTGCCTTGTTTCTGATGTCATATAATCTCATTTTAGATCTATGTTTATGTTTAAAGGAGCGAATTAACCTACTCGGTAATTGCAGACTAGTCTATCCTGCTTTTGCTTACAATGGGGGAATAGTGTCACATGGCAGTTGCTACAGAGCACTCGGTATACCTTACTTGTTTATGCCTTGCACAGTCAGTCGTCACCTTATCACTGGACTCTTTACTGCCCTTAAAAGGTATCCCACTGGTTAGCAAACCCCAGCAGCAAACCTACATTAAGAACCACTTGTGGTGAAGATTTTTGTTTTAAAGAGAAAATGTTGGGGTGGGTCAAAAGGCTACTCCAAAAAAAAAAGACTTGTTTCCTCTGTCAATGATTTTAAGAACTGGTGTTTCGATATTTTTTTGTTTCTTCTATAATGGCTTTTGGCTTAACACTGTGCTTCTTTCAGACTTGCAGTCCAACCTGCGCTTTTTTTTTAATCCCTCATTTCCACCCTTCTCAAAAGTCATCTTTGCCCTTCCTCTGCCTTGGGCTGCGTGACCACCCAGTGCAATCACTCCTAGTGGGATCCCAGTACTGCCGTATCCTCTCTGTCCAGTTCACAGAAAATCCCAGCTGCATTTTGAGGTTTAAGGTCAATTCTGTGGAAGACAATATCAGCGGTTTACTAATAACCTCTGAGCAGTTTCTTCAAACCATTACAGATTCATCTATTCACATTCACAATAAGCTATAGCAGAGGATGAAACAGGTCCACTTCCCTATCTGTGAATAATTCCTTGAAAGCACACAGATGTTCCTTTCTACCTAGATCTCCATCACTGGCTGGGAGCAATCTGCTGTGTGATGGGGAGGCTTTTTCTTCTCTTCCTGGGCCTGCCTTTCTGTACCTGGAACTTCGCCATAACGCTTACAAATCAGTTTCCAGATTTCTAGATCCAAGATGTAGCAACAGTTTTTTTCTGATTTTTTCTTTTCTTTTTTTCCCCTCATATTGGTGAAAGGAAGAAAACATCCTTTTAGACCATTGCCAGCTGAAGGCAATTTCTCAGTATTTGGCTTTCCTATGGTTTCTTCAGAGCCTTATCCTTGTCTCTATTTTCCTGTTTCTGTTTCTTCATTTTTTTTTTCTTTAAAGATTTTGGTTTAACCCTATTCATTCAGCCAGCAAACCATAGTGCAGGCAGCCTGAACTCCCCAACAACAGTAACAAGCTGTTCTCTAAGTTGTGGAACCATAATGGGAAACTGTTGCAGATTCTTCCACGTTTAATAAGAGGTGTATTTGTTTTTCTGCTATTAATGGTGTATTAATAGTGTTTCTTTTCCAAATGTAATTGCCAGTCCGCTTTCCTGAGACTGTAAGAATTGCAGAACTTTCTGAGACATCTGATCAAAACTAGATTCAAAACCCATTGGGGGTGTGGGAAGAGAGGAGGAGGATAGGCAAGCAGAGAAGCACACTGAGAGCATGGTAATGTAATCCTTCTTCCCTTAGGCCACCAGATCAAAGTGTACCACAGATAACTTTCTCCTCCTCCACAATATTCCAAATAAAATGTTAGTGTATCTGAACAAAATGTCAAAATTTGAGTTTGTTGAAGGGAAACATTTCAATGAATCCAAAACAAAAGTGATTTGGAATTGACTTTTGCAGGACTTGAGAAAATTGTAGCCTTCTGTTCTTAAGTGAAATAAAAAGTAAAAAAATAACCCTCTCCAAACCCCTGCAGACTCGTATGGGAAAAAAACCCCACCTTACTACTTCTATCTTTTTTCTTGTTTAATCCCTCCTAAGTACATAAAGGAATTGAATTCATGCATCAATATGTCAGCTCAGAAGATAAGCATTTTCAATTGTTGCAACAAAGCACTAATTGCTCCTACAAGGTCCAAACATCTGAACAAAGGCAGATGCTTTTTTGTTTTTTTTCATCATCTCGAACTTCTTGACTAATTTCTTATCCACTGGCCACGATTCAAGAAAGCACTTAGATGAAAAGCAGGGAAATACAAAATCTTTAGCTTATGTAAATAAAGGGGTGAAGTCTTTTTTCTTTTTCTGATTGTAATGACACAAAGACTGTAGCCGCTCCTGTTCATCCATGTTTCCAATGCAAAACCATTCTGGGTGTTGCTCTTTCTAATCAACAATGTGATTCTGCTGTGAGGAATGGAAAGCTCCACAGCTTTCCCAAGGAAGAAGATGCTACTTGGGCCTGGTTTGGTTTTGGTTTTTTTTTTCTTTCTTTCCACTTTTGGATTTCAGTTGAGGGTGATTACAATTGAGAATACCCGTGTTTATTGGAAATCCAAAGATTCTGAAAATGGAAAAATATTTCACTCTAGAGGAAAAAAACCCTATGTTTCACAATGTTTCACAGTGGCAGACAAAAAGTGTTTTGGAAATAATCAACATGTTTTTGTTTATGAATTAAATTGAGCTTGGAAGTCCACTTTTCATGGCTTCCACTTGGCTTTTTAAGATCCAGTAAGAAGAGGGACCAGCTGTGAGATAAAAGTCTGGAAACCACTGGCTTTGTCAACTGGGATTTGAGGCTCTCAGACTGCTCCGTACTGCAAAGTCTAAAGCTAAGTTTCAGTGAACATAAAACCCCAGAGTTACTGGACCTTTGTTTCTGTGGCAGGAACCTGAGGGGGGATTTTCATTCCATGTGGCAAGGTTGTGCAGGAATCCATCTGAAAAACCCACAGGTATTAGAAGCAGTACAAACCGTGGGAGCACCATATCCCATCAGGTGTCTTCTCAGGATATCTTGTTTCATTGGCAGCTTTGGGTGATTTATTTTTTTAATAGTTAGTCTTTGGAGAAACATTTTAGTTCTCAGAAATGGAATTTTCCAGTAAAAACATGCTGTTGGAAAATCCCCAATCACCCTGACTGGTACTGCATCTCTCAACATGTTCATTCTTTCAAAGTTGGGACAGAGGATTTTTAGGAACAAACAGGGTGTAGATGTGGTGGACCTTGAGGGGGTAGAGGGTTTATTACTTAGACATCTGGAGGTTACACTATAATGGGTGCTGTCCCACAGGGTGCTATGAGTACATCTTGTGTATTATACAGGTTTAGCCACATTTTTGTGAGCTATTATTAATGCTGACTTGCAGCATACGCCTTTGGAAGCAGTACAGTCAATGCATACCTGCTTACAGTGGGAAACTAAAAAGCCTCAAATTTCCTCTTGGCTGGTTCCTTCCTCCTACGCCCAAATCGGTCCGTGCCATTTGAAAACAGAACTTGACATCAAGTAATTTTCTATTGTTGGAAAAACACTCATAAGAATACCCACATCCCCTGTTGTAAAAGCACTGGAAGGTCATGGAACAGGTAAATTTGGAGACTGATTCTTTCTAGATTGCTTTCAAATGTGTCATCTCCATTTTTCACCCTACTACTATTTTAGCAGCGGTAGCAGGAGTGAGGACCTTAGCCACTTTCTAATCAAATCAACCAGGCCTCTTCCCGCTCTGTTTGAAGTCTGGTTGGATTTTCCAGCTTGGATTTCTATTCCATGGATGTGTGTTCAGAGGCACTTTATCCGCTCTCATGTCTCTAGTTGCTTTGCTGCTGAAGCAGAAGTGCTGCGGTAGTTACTAACGTTACTTTTGCATGGCTGCACAAAGAAAACCGAGCTATTTACCTCAGCCAGGCTGATCAGACTTGTTATTAAATGCAAAATCATACTTCAAATCAGAAGCAGAGAAGAGGATAGCTGAGACTGTCAGGTTGAAAAGGAAAATGACTGATGGATTCAGACTGGGCTCATTTTAGTATCAGGAGGAGCCACGAGGAGTTTGAAGTATCCATAGAACAGGCAGGTATCGAACTGCAATCCTCCTTTGCACTGGCACTGGCTCAGGCTCTCTGTTGGGATTTATCAGTACACCTCCAGTTATATCAGTGACACTTTGACACTTCATGATAATTAAGGTATTTTTGTTTAAGGTATGTTTCATCTTATAGTCTTAATTTTGCAAATAGGAAAGATTATTTCTAAGGAAGTGCTAATAGCCCAAAGTCTAATTTCTGCTTTACTGTATAACCAAGAAGAAGAAAATCAGGCTTTCTGTTTTAGATGCTGTGTTCTAACAGCTGCTTTGTATCTATTTTTGTACTAAAGTTATGCAAATTTCCAGCTTCATTAACAAACTGGTGCCATGAGTGTTGCATCTGTAAGAGATGAATTTTCTAATGATCCCTTTGGAAATGGTTCTTCTTAAACCACCAGGAATTTAAAGCCACCTTCCTGTCTGAGATGGATTCACTTTGGGAACAATCCCTGCATAATTATAAAATTATTTTTGGATTTTTTATTTACTCATAAATTTTCTAACATGGCTGAAACTCATTAGGATGTGGGACTTCATTTATTAGAATATCCTTGAGCCAGAGTAATAGCAGTAAGATTCAGTTCATTAAAAACAAATGTAATCCTTATAGTAATCGACCTACTGTTCACAAAGAACTTCATTAGCCAATGTTAATTTGAGACAGAAACCTGAAAAAGTAAAAAAAAAAAAAAAAAAAAACCTCAAAGTGAAGGTTAGTAACTTTCTTTTGTCCTTCCTTCCCTAGTGGCTTTACCATTCTCAGGTTGTCTTTCCACATGTCACACAAGATGAAGTCATGTAAATTAGCGTGGGCTGTACTAGAGCTTTCATGGATTATGTTAGCTGTACATCTAATCCCAGCTGTGGTTTTACCTTTGGGAAGATCAGTGATATTACAGTTGTCACTGAACCAGTGTTGGATTCATTGTGTAAATTAATATACCTCTTTTTAAAAGAAAAAGTAGCTGCTCTGTTAAGACTACTCTACAATTTCACATCAGTTCATCCTGAGGACCAAGTCATATAGACAAGTTAAAAGGTGAGGTGTGTTCTGCACCCTCCTCTCCCTGCTTTGCTGGAGAAATGCTGGAGTGCTTCAGTGCTGCCATTCCCTGCTGTGCGCTTCATGCATCCTGTCCCACCTGCTTTCTCCAGCACCAGGGCCCGAACTGATGCAGGGGAGGAGGAAACTCCTGGCTTCCTTGCTACCTAGTCCTGCCAGGTTTGACTTTGAGGAATACCCTATCATTTCCAGAAGGATAGGAACTGTTACAGGGCTAAGGCTCAGTTTTCTGCTGCTTTGCATTTTCCAGTTGTCGTAGGGATGAAGCCACGGGTTTACACTATCTCTGTGCAGCACTTAAAACATCATTGCCCTCCAAACCCACTCCACAAATTCGTATTGTTTACTGATTAGCACTGAGGGTAAATCTTAAGAAGACCTAACCAACCCTGGAGAGAATATGTCCTTAATACACAAGGCTGGGGGGAACGTCCATGCCAAGCCATACCTTCAAGTTATCCTCAGGAGGTTCCAAAAGCCTGTATATGAAGCAGCAGCCCAGCATTCAGTGATGCTTTATCTTACCGAGTGTGGGAATTTCCAGTGGACAAGCTACAGATTAGCCAGGCAGCTAAGCATTTCTTCAGTGACCATCCTTTCCCAGGACAGTATTTCAGATACTTAAAGATGGCCTCCAGAAAAGTGGTTTTGTTTATTTTCTTTAACATGATGTAGAAATCCAGTTGAGTGACTGCACACTGTGAATATTCCTTTACCAATGCTTTTATACTGTTGCAAAAATCACCAGAGTGCTGAAAGTTCTCTGTGGAAGATACAAATATAAATTAAATCCTATCCTGATTAATTTTGGAGCTCCAGCTTCCAGAGCAGCAGGTTTGGGATTTGTTATTGCAAGGGGCTGGCCACTCTGTGTATTCCTGTGATTGAAAGCTGAAGACATTTAGCACCATAAAGAAGTGGAAAAAGCTAAAGTGCTTGAAACAAAGCTATGTCTTACCTTCACCAGTCCATATACTGTGGTGAGGAAGACACCAGACCCTGTCCTTTGATTTCCAAAACAAAAGCAGAGTCCATTACAGCCTTATGAGTTTGGAGAACCCAGGTGTATACCACTCTTGTGGATTTCACTTGCAGCTGAACACAAAACTGTTGAAGTTCAGGAAAAATATAAGGAAAAAGAAGTAGTATAGGACAGCATATTGTAATGGCATCTTCCTTCAAGCACGCAGTCCCTAAAAGGCAGTGACATTTACGCCCCTGTTTCTTTCTGAACTTCAACAGCCTCTGGTATTGCAGCTCCCTGTGACTCACATGATTTATTTATCCCAAGAGGCATTGTACATTTGATACTTAGTTCACTTCTATTTTGGATAGTGTTACTATTAGCCTTTCAGTTTTATAAACAGCTGTATGCAGATGATGAGATATCCAGGCTTATTGTTGTTCTACTTGTGTGTAGGGCAGCTCACTGCCCAGTCACAAGCACAGAGGGGACGCAGGGAACATCATGGAGGCATGGCCATCACAGTGCTGCCTAACATCAGATTTCAGCCTGGCTGTGGCCAGCAAGGGTTCCATTCAGTTACTGGTTGGTGGGGATTACTGGGAGCAGAGGAAGGTTGCTCAATTTTGTCTTTGGAGACCATTGATGCTCAGATGCAAGCACTCCATCACAGTACTTGGTTATCTGCAGCACAGCTCTCTCTAGATGATGCCTTGGACAAAAATCTCACAGCTCCAGGAAGCCATGGCTGGCTGCATCCACACAGGTCATTCAGAGCTCATCTACAGCATCAGCTGCAGCGATGACAGTGCAGCCAGGCCAACCGGTACTTTCCTGGTGTGTCATCTGGGTCTGCAAGCAGAGCTCACATCGCTGCTACCACTGGCAGTGCACAGCATGTCCAGGGAAAGCCAGAATTTCTTTCTATGGCAACAGCCACATTTCAAATGTTACTGTAAAACAACAGCAGGAGTGGTATGAACTGACTGAAGTTACTTATACTTTGCTTTCCTTCTCCTTCTCCAGTGCCAGAACTGGAATAATACACTTTCTGCCACTGATGTACTGATGTTTCCTATGTTATTTTTTCCACATTATAACACACTTTCGTTCATTAATTTTCTTAAAGAATGGAATGTTTACTTCCTTCCTGCATTTGGCATTAGTTAATGAAATGCAAGCAAATGTTAACTAAATTCTCAAAGATGAGTATCTGCTCTTTCCTTTTGCTAATTAAGGTTAAACACAGACAAATGCATATGGGGAAAATCTTATTCCTACACTGGAAACAAATGCAAGATTCAGTATCAAATAAGTGTTAATTTTAAAGCTGTTAGTGGTTAACAATAGGAGAAATTATAATTATCTCAGAATCAACAACTGGAAGAGCTTAAAATTAAACTTGTGTCTAAAATCCAAAAGTCAGCAGGAGAGCAACCTTCAAACTGCTCATGTCTTGGAAATCTTCATCCCATATAAACAGACTTTGTATGCCTTGGTATTTGGGGATGGATGAAAACAAGTGCGTGGGAGAAGGATTAAGAAGAAATGGGAGGGAACTTTCAGGCTCAGGGGATCTTGAATGACTTCTGTGGAAAGAAAACAGAAGTATCTTTGATATGGGGCTACATAAAGCACCCATGCACTACGCCAGTTGCTTCTATTTCTCTATTTCAATGATTAAGTAAGAATCAAAACTATGGCTCCACTGAAGTAACTGACAAAATTCAAAAGCAGTGTTTGAAGGTGACTTTGTGAGATTTATAATTGAAAGATAATTTGATTTAATATGATAAATATAAATTATTTTTTAACCCATATAAAATTTATAATATACACCTTGTTTTGAGTAAATAGGAGGTTGAAAAACTGTGCTTGTATTGACCAGTTTCCAATTCATTTTTACTACCTTAGGAGAAGGTGAGAATATAAATAGAAAATAGCAACAAGTGTCATAAGGCCTTGGTCAAGATTGTTGTTGATAAATTTTGCTGATCCAGCCGAGTTTCCTTAAATGTCACAAGAGAGTATTAGTTTTATCTAGCTGTGATGATTTTAATTTCTGTGGCAAAGGACAACTGTATCCAGTGCTGGGAAGGGAAAATGAAAAAAGTGAAAGAACTTGTGGGGTATGTTCTTCCTTACTGTGCTTCAAACAGATCTATGTAGCCCCTTTGCACTTGTAGAGCTGTCAGGAAGAAGCCTTCTATTGCCTTCATGGGAGAGACAGACAGATCCAACCCCAAGCCCTCTGTCCAGCCAGCCGTTATGCACACTGACAGCTGTATTACTGTCTAAGGAGCCAAATGGCTAGCAGAATAGGAAATGCCATGGAGAGGCCCACGGAGTAAGTTGGCAGTTGGGAGAAAGCTGAGAAGCTGGCTCTTGGCTGTAAGAATTAGAGCCATGGACACTGTCCTGGATATAGGTAAGTCAGGTCAAGTCTTTACAACTTTTAAGGCATAAGTCTTTAGGGTAAAAGCAGTTATAACTTGTAGGTCTTAAGAGTTTCTGATCTCATCTTACATAGGAGATATTTTGGGGTTTTATTCCAATGTGCCTTACTTGGAGCTAGGATTTGAATCCATGTTTTTTTACACGGTTTGCCTAAGCCACTGTTCTACACGGTCGTCCCTACTGGGTCTTTGTTTCTCCTATGAAAACTGTTCCTCTTTATGACCAGTATTTATTCACCTGAGAGAAAGGCAAAAGACTGAAAGCTTGTCCCTGCAAGGGAGTAAGAGAAGCACTCCTCAGAACTGCAGGGGAGACAAACCCTTGGTTCTACCAGCAAGGCACATGGAGCAATGGGTAGCCTGGAAATACCAGTGCATGTGGCAGATGCTGAACTGTGGGGCGTTACCAAACACCGGTGATCTATATGTGATTGATGAGCTTCCTTGGACATGTAGCATGTGTATAAATAGTAGAGAGATAGAGACAGGGCTGTCATATGTGTAACCTCCAATTGTGTCTGTGCTCCTTCAAATATACTAATATCTTGGCTGGATTCTTGAGAGAGGAGAGGGTTGCCATCACATGGGATGACCCAGAATTGGTATCTAAGTCTAATTTGTGTCTTGGTCTAACTTGACTGAGGAAGACCAAGCTGGGGAACAGTTAAGTACACTGGATATCCACAAGTCCATGAGTTCTGATGGGATGCACCTGTGAGTGCTGAGGCAACTGGCAGAAGTCACTGCTGGGCCACTCTCCATCATCTTTGAAAGGTCCTGGAGAACAGGTGAAGTGCCCAAGGGCTGGAGGAAAGCCAATGGCACCCCAGGACCCAGGAAACTACAGACCAGTCAGTCTCACCTGCATCTCTGGAAAGGCGATGGAACAATTTGTTCTGGGTTTCATCTCAAAGCATCTGGAGGAAAAGAAAGCTATCAGAAGTAGTTGTAGTCAACATGGATTCACCAAGGGGAAATCATGTCTGATTAACCTGATAGCCTTCTGTGATGGCATGACTGGATGGATAGATGAGGGGAGGGCAGTGGACGTTGTCTACCTTGACTTCTGCAAAGCTTAATTCTACCAAACTGCATGCACACAAAGGTACTGCCTTAACAGACGTTGTAGTAGCATTGCTCATGTCCAAATGGAGGTGAAATCCCCTTTGTGATAAGCTTGTGTGTGCAGTTATGGGTGTATCTGTAATTATAGGCAATGAGAAAAAGTATGGCTTGCTCAATAACATACCTCCTCCCAACGTGTCAGACACAGATAGGTACGTGCCAGACGATGAAGTGGTCACACTTGTATTCTTCCTCTTTCTCTCTGTGCTATTAGCGTCCCTCTTGGCTACTAACTCTTCTCCACTGCTCAGTTTCAGTTCTGAGCTCTCTTTGCTGCTGAGCAGCCAACTACCTTCAGCAGTTCAATACAAAGCATGTATCACACGCCTGTTCTTTTGTTTGCCCTCATCTTAATTTACATTACTTCCTCTCTGCAGGGAATCTAATTTGATCTACATTGTAAAGCTCAAACATGCTTATAAAAGTGCATCATCATAACAAAGCTAAGTAGTAAAAGAGATGCAGAGCACTTGGGAGCATCCTTGGAAAACAGGCTGCTTTCTGTGCAAAGAAGCAAAATTCTTGAATCAAGGTAGCAGTCCTGAGTAGTCCTCAGTCAGTCCTGAGTAGTCAGCAGTCCTGAGTAATGTCCTCTAAGTAGTCCTGCTTAGCAGGGGAGTTGGCCTAGTTGATCTCTAGAGGTCCCTTTCAACTCTGACAATTTTGGTATAACCTCCAAAGCAAGATCTGTGCAGTGGAAATGTTGTAATACACATTAGAATGAGATTTGGGGAGAGAGGAAAAACGGAGCTATGGAATGAAATCCTTAGATGGGGGATTTGTGTTTTGTGTTTAACTATTTTGGCTATTACTGCACATGATTTCAGTGTCAACATACCAGAAACCACAGGAGGATAAGCAACAACAAACTTCCAGCTCAGTTTACCCAGGCTTATACAGCTGGGAGTTCCACTGTTTTCTTTACAGCTAATGTCACATACTTAAAAACAAAAAACCACTCAAATCAAAACCCCTTCATTTCCACAAGTCATAAGTGATTATTACCATGCTGTAACCTAGTGTAAACAGGTTCCTGGCCAATGACTAAGGCTGGTAGGCTGTCCTGCAATGGAAACAGTGGCATGGATGTCTTCCATAGGTGTTGGACGCAGAAAGACCTCTGCTGGGCTTGGAGTCCTGGGCATCCAGTCTCCAGCTTCTTCTTTGATTGGGAGCTTCCAGCCTGGGGCATTTGGAAATGGAAAGCTTGAGGGCTGCAAATTTGGAGCTTTATGGACACTGCTTTTTGAAGAAAACAAGAAGCTGAAGGACTACAGGAGACACACAGGTCTGTTCCTGTGCAAAGGGAGCACATACAGCAAATGAAGGCATGCCTTTCTCAGGAGGTACGAGTCTTTGTAAGTACCACCCAACATGAACAGAGTGGCAGGATGGGTATTTTCTGTAGGAATGGTCTTTTTTTGTTCCTCCCTCCTTCCCCGCTGGAAAACCCAGCTCAGGGCACGGGACGGGCTGCGGGCACCAGAGGGCGGCAAAGGACGCGTGGAAAAGCACACGCAGCTTTCCCTCCAACAGAACGGGGAAAAAATAGCCTTAAAATGTGTGAACTGTAAAACAGGAAATAAGTGTCCTATTCTGTCAAAGCCTGGATACAAGTTTTTTTTCAGGTTAAAAGCTAATTTTATTTTTGTTTCATGCTCTCACTCCCTTTTTTACAGGGGGTAAAAAATTAAAAAGATCAACCAAATCCCAAGAAGTTCAGCAGCACTTTCATAACCTCATGGACTCTCAGAAGTGCTAGGGCTCTGAAAGACTTCTTTTTCACTTTTTGAGAACGTTCATTTTGGCTTTTTGCTTTCTTGTGTGCTTTTGGTAACTTCAGGCCATCTTTACAAGCTTGGCTCTTGTGGTCTGACTGATCTCGGCTCTCTCTGTAATTTTTTTGTGTGCTGGGGATATTCAGAGTATTTGGTGTCATAAACGTACATACTTTTAAAGGCAGCTTTAATGTGAAGGGTTTAGGTGAATTACACTTCCTGCAACTTTGTCACTAGAGTTGCTCCTGAGTCATCTGTGAGTTACGCACCTGCAAATAGCACTCCTCTCTCCCAACCCATACACTCACACACAAACTTACTCAGAAATCTCAGAAATACCTACCTACTGTAGTTCACACCCTCTCTTCAGTTCAAGTGCTGACTTTACTCAACAGATATTTCCTTTTGCGTCCAAAATGAGATTGTACTGTTCTTTTGCCAGTGCCAGAAAGCGAGCAGGGCTTAGCAGGAGCTCAATCCTGTTCTTGTTAATCATCGAGCACTGTAAATTACTCATAAATACAGGGTTAACATCCTCATAATGCAGGCAGTAATGGAAGCAGTATCTTTTCTGTTTAGAAAGATGCTATAGACCTTGCTGGCACGTGCTATAGCTGTGAGATTCCATGACCAAGCACAACATGCTTTGACCTCTATCAGTTTATCTAACAAAATCTTACTTCTCTCTACAAATGCTGCCTTCTTGAATTTTACCCTTCAGAACCCAATTAGAAACCTGTAATCTTTGCAGCTAACCTAGTACAGTGTATCCATTTGATGGGACGTCACTGGTAAGTAATGACTATGACCTTCTCCTTTGTCTCTTCCACACCTCTGTGCCTCAAGTACCCAGATCATTACTTTTTAGCATAGACACTGCCTATAAGTACTATTTGTCAATTAAAAGTCCACAATTACATCATGTGAAAGGTATTTTTGGCCTCCAAGGAAGCAGTATATTGACTCATCAGTATGGTCTGCTGGCCAAGTATAGCTTTATTTCTTAGCCTTTAGTTAAAGTACTGAAAAGGCAAGTAGCCAACAGAAAGACTGGGAAAATATGGGCTGACACAAACCTAGAAAGACAAGATTGGCAGAAATCCACAGTATTTTTGGCTGTGAACAACTAGTGGCCCTAACTCATTCAACAACATTCAGGACACCCTGAGATTTGTTTCTTTTCAAGTTTTTCTCTGGAATCTTTACACACTTTTGGTGCTATCATAGGAAACGTTATACTACAGTTTCACACACACTCCCTAATTTTCTTTCTTTTTTTTTNCATATCCCGTAATTTTCCATCTGCTTTCCAGAGTACTAAGGACATGAGGCAGATTTCTGAAGGGGAGGATTTTCTGATGGTGTATCACCTCACCGGATTAATTGCCAGGCTTTTTTTTTTTGAGCTGTTTGACTGAATATGAACTGGGAGACTGTACTTTACCTGCCACAAAATTAATTAACCTAACAAGAAAATTAAGTGATGCTTGTAGATTGTGACCCAATGCAATTCTGCTATTATGCATAGAAATAGTATCTTGAATTCTAAACATTCCCAGGTCCTATTAAGCTTATAGAATTGCATTTATATTGGAACTATAAAACAAAAGCACAACAGCCTCTCTATGTCAAAGGAGAAGAGCTGATAGGAAGAATGCTTTATGTTTGGGAGTGAGGAACTAGTCCATTCAGACATTATTCCTTAGATTAGACTTTCAATATATATTACTTTAGTAGGCACTAGAAATTAGGACAAATGACTTTTATATAGTTTCACTTCAATTTCTTCGTATTACTAAGAGCTCTTCAAACTGGGGCAGAGTCAGATAAAATCTCTCTCTCCTTTGAGATGGCTAATAATAGCAGTTTAAGGGATTTGTTTCTGAGACTCACTCCCAGGCATCACAAAAAGCATTCTTTAAATATAATCTATTTTCTCATGCTCAGCTAAATGTATGATTGTATTAAAAGAGTTTTCCCCTCTTTCACACACTCCAAACATGATGCAGTTTTATTTGGTTGATCATACCATTTTATACTACCTATAAGGTCAATTCCTTTTGGAAAAAAAACCCTGGAACTAAGCCTGGAGCACCACTCATGTATGAGTCCAATTCTTGTATTCAATTCAAGGTATTTTGTTCTGTCATGTTGCACTTCTGCAAATGATAAAATAAACTGGAAATACAGTTTGTAGGTAGGTATAGTTCTCCGCCTGCATTTTCAACCAGGCTATTAAATCTCAAAATGTCAGCCTTCTGTGTAAAAGGTTTTTGGCATTACTGCAAAAGGGGCAACACATGCTGTTGGCTTTTTAAAAGAAGTAGATTGTACCATTACAAAACACTAACGCCTGGTTTCCCAGGCAGTTGGCACCATAGAAACTTTTGCTGTGATTCAGCTTGACCAAATCATTTGAATCCATGCTCAATTCATTTTGTTGCATTAATCCTTTTCAAGTTGTCATCAGAAATGACTGACAGCCAATGCTTTCCAGTGCTCAAAGCCCTGGTGTCACTTTCTAAACTCATACTCTCACATTGTCCCCTGAAATCCAATCTGGAGAAGTGGCTTTAAGATATTGAAAGAACATGTCCCACAGTAAAGTTCTTATACAATTGGGTTGACAGTGATTTTTATTTCCTGCATTTCATTTCTCACCCTGCTGTTTTGTCTGTTGAAAAAGATTTAAGATAGTGAATGGTCTTTTCCCTGGAAATTAAGCATAAAGGGAAAAAGATGATGGATTGTTAATGCATTTTGGTGAACTAGCCCTTCAGCTTACAAGTGCTTAGGAATATGCTTCAACTTCATGGATAAGAACAGTCCTCTTCAGCTTCCGTAAAACTCTTTATAGGCATAGAAGAAAGCACACAAGCATGTACAGTTTAGAGTCCCTATATATCCATTTCAATACAAAGATATTAGTTTGTCAACAGGGGGCTTCTTATTCCCTCCCTCTATTAGAATAGAAATAAATAACAAGATTTAAAAGAGACCAAAATGGTTATTGATTTGTGGTATATACCAATGTCTGCCTGGCTGAAAAATTTCATGAAAATCCGTGTCACATCTTATTATATCCTTGGCAATATCCTTATATCCAATTATATCCTTGGCAAAATATTATTTTCGGCAGTGAAGTATTGCATTGAAACAAGTTCTCTTTTGCACACAAAATAGACAAAAATGTTTCTAAGGAATCTACTTTCATATGAAAATGACATAAGTTTTGCTCCTATGTTTAAAGAAATTACTGCTGTCAATTTCATCAAATAATTCTTTAAAAAAACTTTACCAAGCCCCTCACAATAAGCCCATCAAAATCTGCATTATAATGTTTTACTTCAGACTTTTACTTTGGGGTTAACTATAAAGTAAATAAATAGTTCTGAATGTTTACATGCTTTTGATGTGACGATCTCTGCTACAACCATTAATATTTCAGTGTTTGATATTGAATGAATCAAACAAACTTTTCCATCAAGTTTGATCTTGCAAAGACAATGGTAGTAGCAGTCTACAGTTAATATCCCACGAAAGAGTTCACATTCTAAACACTCCTATTCTAGCATGCACTATAAGTTTTATTCAGTGCTACAGTAAGCTATGAACAGTATGAAAGCAGGTTATTTGAAAATGCAGGGTTTTAAAAATAGTAGACTTTTCAGGAATATGTTTACATTTATAGCACACGCATCATCCAATGTGGCAATTGTCTCAGTGTGCGGAAGAGACAAGAAATTTAACTACGAGGGATCCCTGGATAGGCCAATGAAACCCCTAAAATGCCCACACAGCTTACAAACAAAAGGATGGATGCATTACCCTCTGTGCCACAAATCTCCAAAGACGTCCAGACACACGTGACTTGCAGGAAACACCGACTTGTTAGGACTTGTCACATAAATAAGCACAGGGAGATCGCATGCTCTTTATCATTTGCTTCAGGCCTGCTATATCTCTTTCATTTCTCTGAGCTGCACCACCAGAATTTCACAATGGATGTCTGGTCTGTAACCCTAATGCTGGACGTAATCTTTGTTGCCAGGGATGAATTTATTGAACATGCTGACTCAAAGAAACTCTGTGCATGTAACAGTCATCTCCACATTGACACAAACAAATTAGCAAGACCTGCTCATGCTTTTGCATAATGCTGTGGTATTTCTGGACTACTTTTTTCTATAAACATCCTATTTTTACATATATGTTTTCAAGATGAGGCTATATACACACCAGATGATTGGAACAGCAACAAAGGACAAGTTAAATTCAGTACAGTTAAAATATTCTCTCTTAATTACTCCTTCGTTGTCATTATAACCAATGTAATTGGTGGTGTATTCACAAGCTACCGGAGAGCTTATAAACTAGGGATTGAATGGCAGCTTAAATTCTGAGCTGCATTGATTTGACAGGATGAGCTTGGGCAATGGTGTGTGCAGCAGTCTCCTACACCAAGAGGAAAGCCCTGTGCACTCATCCCATGCTCACTCCGAAGAGTAAGCCAATTTATTTGAACTGTAGAGATGAAAAAAGCTGGCGGGTCCAGGTTCTTAATAGCTTTTAAATACCAGATGCTTTTTGTGGTTTCATATCACCAAAGGACGCCCAATTTTTCCAGGGAAAGAAGGTTACTCTCCATTTTATTTATTTTGAGAAATAAATTGTTAAGTTTGTCTCTATGGACTTTTTGCAGCACAGCAGCAATGAAGTTTGTTCTTATCTCTTTAGAAGTATTCATATGTGGTGCAGGAGAGGGGAAATGGGATACAGAAGAAATAGGTTACCGTTTCTTACCATTATTTTGAAATTTCCTTTCACTTCACAAATGTGCAAAGAAAATCTCTTGAACTAATGAGAAATACCTCTGCATATAAGCTCTAAAAATATATGGTCCCCCAAACCCACAAACTTTTTAGCAGGCTATCTGAATTACTTCCTCACTTCATGCAAATTGTGTCTGAAATTAGAAATGACCTTCAGAGACAGCACCCAAAGGATAGAAAGAACATTTGCAATATAGTCTCTGGGTTCATGTTTCCAAAGGACCTTGTAAAATTCTTCACTTCCTTGCCTGTGCTGTTTCGGTGGCCAGCAGAGCAGAGGTCATTTTGTTTGTTTTACCCCTCTCATGACTTTGCTTTGCCAGACATGCGTCTGTAACGCACATCACAGTTCTTTAAAAACAAATTGTGTCATGTAGTAAAAAAATTACTTTAAAAGCATTGTGTCAAAGGCTATTTCTGTTCCCAGCTGTTAAAATTGTAGCATGTCTTCACTATTTTCTTTGCCTTTAGAAAGCTGCTGATGTTATATTAGCAAGTGAGCCTAACTTTACATTTGGAACAACTGATGAAATACAAGGAAATCGACAGTGAGGATGTTAAAATAAACATTGTGCAGAAAAAAAATGTTACTATTTATGAAGCGGGAAAGGTCACAGGCTATAACAAATAATGAATGCATTTATCTGAACCGCTGTATCACAGTCAAATTGAAAGCCCTCTGATCAGTGAGTCATCCCTTTCAAATGTTTCTCCCTTACATCACTTACAATAGAAACCACTTGTGTAGCCTCTGCCTTTGTTGCCAGTATACGAATCACCAAGGCATGGCTGTAGGACACCATCATATAGCCCTTGCTCCCACTTAATTCAAGTGGAGCCTTGCTTGATGGCAAGGGCAGGGGGGAACTATATTTAAAACTCGGTGACTCATTCATCTTATGGCTTTTTTTGGTGTCATTAGTGGGTCATACAACTATATATATTTCATTCATGTTCCCATTATAGTTCCTACTTATATCTGTAGTTATTTTGCTCCGATTACTTATCTTAATTGAGCAGCAGTTTCTAACCCACTGTAAGCAATTCCCCTCTTTATTTTCCGGCCTGTTCTTTGACAGTTTTTTGACAGAATCTAAGCTGAAGTTTCCAGATAGCAGCATACCAGGGCACAGCAGTGTTTGGCGTTAGCTACTTGGAGCTACTGACTCATAAAGAAAGTTTTGGAGGAGAAGTATCAGGAATGGTACAGTTCTGCTGCAGTGAGACAACCAAATTTTTATTCGCATGAAGGCAAAATAACCTATTCTTACGAAATTAATTAATTCCTTTCTGTACTTAAAACAGTCTTTCAGTGGTTAGAAGATTTCAAAAATCCTTTTGCTTTCATTTTCCATCCAGGAAAGAAGTTACTAAGTTACTTTTTTTTTTTTTTTGGACTTTTTCTCTTTTCCCTTTTGAATAGATATGAAAACTTAAGATATGTTTCAATAACAAACACATCAGTTTATACAGAACCTCATAACACCAAAACAACTTTATGTACAAGCATCAGCAGTGAGATCAGCTCTGCTTTGAAACAGCTTTTGCTAGCTATTGGGCTTTACAGAGATAGTAATGTTACCAGCAGAAGTGTCTGTGATTACATCATATTTGTAATTCTAGCATTATAAACGTCACATATGGAGTGGAAGGCAGGAAAGGAAGAACATGTGACAGTGCTATATACTTATTTATAGAAATGGTAGTTAACCCAAAGTACCCAAACTGTTCACACTGGCAAGCTAGCTCCACACAGGATCCACACATATCTAAGCATCTCAAACTGCAGTTCCCAGTGGAACTAGACATCCGGTGGTATCCAAAATCCTTGTTTTCTTCCTACACTTCCTAACAAAAAGGGCAAAACTTCTCTATGTGAATCTTCAAAAATCAGCATGCCCTCCCACACCATCCTGAGGATTTCAGAGCCATTAGATGCCACTCTTACCGCATGTTTAATCTAGAAAAGCTAGCTTTGATCTTTTACCAGGAAAGTAGGGAATAATGATTTGACTTCTACCTCTAACTAACACAAATTGAAAAGGTTGCTTAGACACCTGGTCACTCTGGGGAATGGGTCTTGTTCTGCTTGGCAAAATTAGGAACGAGAGCACTTGACTGTAGTGCCGGAACCTGGATAACAAATCTTTTTCTTCTTTACTCTGGAAAGGAACGAGTCAATCTAAGGATCTGAAGTACAGACCTAGAAGTACAAAATAGCAGTAAAGCACTTACATCCCTTGGCCCGCTCTGTAGAGGAAAGCAATAAAAACATTCATAGCAGCTTAAAGACAACTAAACCTCTATTATGTATGAACAAAAGAAATAGCTAGTGATAAATAACATTGAGAACATCCCCCTTCCCAACTATTTAAAACAAGAAATTCCAAAGCCTGTTATCCGTTATTCCTGTTTCCTCTTCTTGCTCTCCCACTGCCTCTCATTAACCATCAAACTTCTACTATCCACAAGCATTTACTGAGCACAGAGCCAGGGCAGTCTAAACCAATCTAAGGCCAGGCTGTGACAAAACTGCTTTTCCTTTACTCTGGACATGTTTTCCTATTTTTGCTTTGCAAGGACACCGGGGTCACCGCAAATCCCATCACAAGGTGATTCAGGGAGAGGAAAACTAATCACTCCTGTCTGTGTAGCTGCCCCAAATTCTAACATCTGAGAAATCATGTTGAACTTTAGAAATGGTTTTGCTACAAAGAGGGAAAAATCAGGAAGTTATGTTTCTTCTCAAAATTGGCCACTATTTTAAAAGGGTTTGATAACCCCCAAAAAGATAGCTTTGTGACAAGGAATACGTAACATCTCAATATTAAATGGAATCCTATAGTTGAGAACTTTGTAAATCTGTGAATGATTTTAATACTCTTATTTCCTAATTTGGGGGTGCACGACTTTGCAGGTTTAATGCTCTCTTTCAATTCTTCTCTATGTGTGTAATCCACAGAATGATGAAAGCCTTTTCAGAGTTACAGACCATTTCTCTCAAGAGTCAGGATTAGCATGAACAGCATGAAAGGCCAGGTACATGGGTGTTTAGAAAGCCTACAGTGGGAATTGGCCTAAATTTAAAACTCTTGCATTACAATCCCCAGGGTTTACAAGGCAGAAAATCAGAGCCTTTAGGGACACTTGATTTTGATAACGCACAGTCTGTGTCCCTTAAGTTGCATTCCTGCAGACACTCACATATGCGCCAACAGGGCTGTGAAACCATGGCTCATGTAATACCTGGTCCTGATGGAAATCCAGAAATAAGGGACATAAATCCTACCTGTGTCTAAGAGCACACTTTCTGCCTCTGCCTCTCTGGAGGCAGGCATGTGAGACTTAACAGGTATCTGTGTAGGAAGTACTTCCCACCACTAAAACTGCCATTTTTCTGTTGAAGATGTTGACCAAGCACCCCCGATTCAGTGTGTTGGCAGTTCTCCAACACAACATGAGCTGGAAAACTTTTCCTACATACTCTGTTGAAGTAGCCCAAGATCTGCAGGTAGGAGTCCTGATTTTACTCCAGAGTTGAGCCTCTGGGAAGTTGAATGCTACAACATCCAGCTTTTCAGTCCTCTGACACACTCTGCATTTTGTGCACGTCACAAGCCAGACATATACAAGGTACATTTGGATGGCTCATAGGAAGAAAACCTCTCCAGCTGCTTTACATCCTAAATAACTGCAGCACAAGACCTCAGAGTTACTGAAAGTTTATAGTTAAATTTAGAACTTCTTCTCCTCCCTCCAAGACAGGGCCTCATTAGTATTTTCACTGTATACATTTTTAAAACATCAGTCTGGAAATCAATTAGTCTAGTCAAGCTGTTGCCTTCCAATCCCCAGACTCCAGACCTAATTCTTTATGTCTTCTCCCCTTAGGTATGTTATAATCCTTTGTGCTACTGGACTGAATTGTGCCGAATATGAAAATGCTGAGGCATTTGCACATTTTATTAACAACCTCTTAAAAGAAGTACAGTTAAGGTTTTATTCTCCGCATTAATTGTGACCTTCAGAAAGAAGCTGCTCTATTACTAATCTCCTGAAACATACAGTTTTCTTGTGAGGGAGTGGGCGTGAAGAATGATTGGATTTTTTTTTTTTTTCCATTTTTGAAAGCATTAATGAATACTGCTGTATGATAACACAGGCAAAGGGGAAGGCTATTTGTTCCATTTATGTAGGTTGCCAAATAACACAGAAGCACTAATGTCATTAATTGGCCTATATGCCATCTGGTGGAAGGTGCTTTTGGTTTTCACGATGGTCACAGCAGCATTACCAGCAATGCAGCAAAAGAGTTACTCAGTTAAACAATCTGAGCAGAAATGGTTCATAGAAAACTAGTATGTGTGGAGTTGTTCTGCTTTTGATTTTTTAAAGAAAGTCTGATTGCAACAGATGTGCAGGTAGCAACAAATTAGGAGACTGATTCAACATCTCTCAAATAGAATGATTTGATAGGTAATCAAGCAGCAGCAAGCCATGGTGATCTAATGGCAGCCCAGTTAGTTTGGCATCCATTGCAATGTAAATCAGAACAGTAAAATCAGCTTTGGGTTTTGAGCTTTTTTTCTTGCTTTAGGGCATATATCAAGTCTCATCATTAAGGTTTGTTGGTTGTCTGCTGAATTGTCTGTTTCTCAAGGAACCAGGGAAGTGATGTGATAAGTTTAAAGACTTTTCTTCTAGCTTGTTTATATACATGTAAATCAGGGAACCAAAAAAGAGAAGGCACTTACTCAGTACTAATGATAATCATTGAAGCATACGATATTCCAAGTTCACTTAAATATTGCACTTTTCAAAAAAAGTGTAAATGGCGCTATTTTACTGATTTTAGCCCACAGTACAGTGTCTATTCCCTGGCTTTAAAGCTATGGTTGTACTTCCCTTTAAAGCTGCCACACCAGTACAAAATTAAAATGGACAGCCTGATCAACAACATTCCCCGCCCACATCATGCAAATCAATCAACCAGAATGACAAGAAAAGTGCCCAGCACTCCCCGAAGGCTCAATTTCATATCTTTCAAGCTTCAATTAAAGCAGCTTTCTTCAGTGTTCCATCTCAAATTCAAATGGCACGGAACTTAAAACGGGCTCCTGTAATACTTTGGGGAATGGTAATTTTGAAAGAAACAAAAAATGTTTTGCAGAATATTAGCATAGTGCCACGTTGTTTCTCTTGTGCAGCGGTATATACATACTGGGTCCATTTAAATAAAATCCATTTGAATATGCTTTTCATGGTTAATTGCTAAATGTAAAACATTTGCAAATTTCAGACAAAGCAAAAATTATTTGACACTTCTTTCCTAAGATTCGTATTTTTTTAGATTCAAAAATATATATCCTGAAGTAGAGAAGTATTGTTATAGGTGAATGCAAGAAAAAATATGTGAGTTATAACAATATGTTTCCATTTGTCATAATTTAGAATAATTATGTATTGCTGATAAGAGGAAATCAATCCATAAGGAGAAGTAAAGGTAGACCAAGCCAAAAACATAACTTGAGATGTATGCTTGTCAGCGACAGAAATATGTTAATACATATTCACCGTACTACTGATCAGATAATCAAAGTAGAGATAAAAATTATTATTTAATTTTCTATATGTGTATGCAGAGAGTACTTTCCCAGCAACATATTTAATTTACAATGTTCTGCTTCCATTTAAATAGTTGAGTTGGTTGTATTTCACTGTTTCCTTTAGAAATATGTTTTTAGAGTCTGGTATGTTTTCACAGGTTGGGAGTGCAGCATTTTAGGTACATCCCCAGTGTCAATTTTTCCATGTACCCTCCCACTCTGTTTAACCAATATTTCATGATACATACTTCAAGTATCAACACAAACCCCCTCTTGGAACATACATGCCAGTAAGTAAACGTAGACATTTTTGATAATCTCAGCTGAAGTATCGGAGGAGCATAACATCCATGAAGACTATGTAAGCACAGAAATTACTTTGGCCACACAAAGTACTGCCTAATGGCTGAGTAACGTTCCCTGCTGGTGTGTGTACTCCCAGCCTGTATTCACTTAAACCAGTGGTTTGTGATAGTGTGAACAAGCCTTAAATCACTTAGGGTTTTTTTGTCTTTTTGTCTTTTTTTGGAAAGTTCACTGTTGGATTACTGAAAGGCTGAGAGAGCTGTGACTCTTTAGCCTAGAGAAGAGAAGGCTGAGGTTTTTATATACATGTGTTATACCTTATTAATGCTTGTAAGTATCTGAAGGGTGGGTTGAAGGAGGATGGAGCTGGACTCTTTTTAGTGGTTCTCAGTGACAGGACGAAGGGCAATGGGCACAAGCTGGAACACAGGAAGTTCCATTCAAAGATGAGAAAAAACTTCTTTACAGTGAGGGTGACAGAGCACTGGAACAGGTTGCCCAGGGAGGTTGTGGAATCTCCTTTTCTGGAGACCTTCAAGACCTGCCTGGGTGCAGTCCTGAGTAATGTGCTCTGGGCAATCCTGCTTTATCAGGGGAGTTGGACTAGGTGATCTCTATGGGGTCCCTTCCAACTCTGACAATTCCGTGATTACGTTTTTAAAAACAACTGAGACTTCAAAATATATCTTAAGAACTTGAGATAAGTACAGTTGTTACAACTTCAGTATCTCTGGAAGTGGAGTGAAGCTTATGTTGTGTACACATATGTGGGTCTATCTATAAGACAGAGTGACCACAACATCTATAGCACAAGTTGCCAAACATTTTCCTCATAAAGATCCAGTTTCAGTTACAACTGTGCCAAAATTTAATTATTTGGGATGAAGTTTCCTATCATGAGCTTCTGCCTCAGGCTACACTGAATTTAAGCACAATTTAGCCTTTTCAAGAAGAGTTAGGGTAAAGAACTGCTAATTAAAAACAAACAAACAAACAAACCCCCTCTTTGTAACTATCTATTAGTTTTGGATAAAGTTCAGCATGTCCATGATTCTGACAGTAAGGAGTCTTTCGTTGACCTGAAGGAAATCCTCTTAAATTTGGCTGATTAACTTCTGAAAATCTCTGTGTGTGCACATATATGTATATTTGCTCAGCAGAAGCTGGCTGGTCTTGACAACACAAACGTAAAGCATTTTCCCTCCATAAGTCATACAGACTACAGAGGAAATCTTTTTCTGTACTGCTCCTTAATAAGGGATCAATCCCCAGACACAGGGTATTTACTTAAGCTGCACTTGAAACATGCAGTGAAAGAGGTTCTGCCATTTTCCTAGGCAGCTTGGTTTATATCTAAAGATTTGTTCTAACATGTAGGTGTAATCTTTGCTTTGAATGAAGCTGTTTGCACTTCATTCCAGCCACACTGTACACAACGGAAGACAGTTGTCTTGTGCCTGTCTAAATCTTTAACTTTTCCCCATTAGACTTGTTTGCTAAATCAGTTATTCATACTTCTTTCCTCTAGGTTGTCCAAAACTGGATACTAAGTGTAACAGAATCATTTTATACCTCTCTTAAAACATGCTCTGTGCTTTACCTCCATCTAAGTCACAACATAGCAGCGATCAGGACTTTTCCCTGATAATCTTTCCCTGGCTACTAAAGCTGAGAAAAGAAAGCTAGTCTAAGATGTGAAATCAGACTGTGGTTTCATGAACTCACTAAGGGGTAGCCTAAGCTGGCTCTGCCGCTCAAATAAGCAGCCTTCTCTTCTCAACTTTTTACAGTGTTACACTGTTCCTCATATTACTGTAAGATAACCTACTGGAGTACTTATGCATATTAAAAGTTAATATTACCCACAATTTTTTTCCTTACCTGGTTTTTAGCAGTACCTGATCCCTGTCTAGGCAGCTGCACAAACTGCTATCAAAGACATTTACTACTGCGACAGCATTTCTGGGTGATGCTGAGGAAGTCACGACAGCAGGACTTCTTCCCTCTCAGTAGCCAAGCGCTTTCCTCGTCTGAATAAACTGAACAGAGGTTCAGGGTGTGATTTGTTGTTACTTAAAGAAGCGCTCAGAGATGTGACTAAACATACAGGAACTGAGTTGAAAAACTCTGTCCTAGATGTCTTCAGATGGATACTCAACAGGATGAGAGTAACCATCCAGTTTGTAGGTGTTAACATGTGCAGTGAAGGCAGCTGTTGAGACATGCAGTGAATGGGAGACAATCCTGCAAAAAATAGTGTGTTTATGTAATTACAGAAAATAATAATGCCTTTGCCACACAGGTGAAATTAGAGAGACAACCTTTATCCTGGGTCGGTTTTTTCCCCCTGTGTATTAGTATTATTAGTGTATTAGTATTTTGTCCACATTTTTGACCATGTGACTTAGTAGCATTTTAACAAGTAAGCAATGTGTAGGAACATTCACCTACAGAAGTGGTTTTGAAACACAGTTATTTTGTTATTAGCTGGTCTCACATTTGGTGTGAGAGAGAATCTATTGGTGGGAGAAATTCACCAGCACTCCTACAGTATCCTGTGTATGGCAATCATAGCTATTATACTCCTCCTTCTTTTCCCTGCTCTTAATCAGTATAAGATTCTCTGCCTTTCCATACGACCAAGAAATTTGTGAAAGTGCTTTCCAGGAACAGAATTTCAGAGCTGTAACTGTGTGTAATAGAATGCTGCTGTTTGTTCCCATTAAATCTCCAACTCGCAGTCAACAGACCAGGGCATACTCTTCTTTGCTGGTATGACTGACAGTACTTGATACAACAGATAATAATTTTAACATACCGGAAGACTGGGATTACATATTTCCTTCAAGTATAATTTCTGATATTGCAATGAAAGAGTTGTTTAACTGCACAGCTTTGGTCCCACTGGAAACATAGGAACTCTACAACTAAATCAAATGCCTAATATACTCATATTTAATCTCTGAAAGTCATCAGTCCCTGACCATGATTAATTGTAATGTATTGGCTATCAGGTCACTAAATTAATGCTCCTGCAGACTTACATGGGATTGTGTGGAGGGCAAGATGCAGGAACCTTTTAAATGGGCAGCAGCAGTTTAGCCTTCGGCCATGTGTTAACTTCCTGTACCTGTTACATAGTACATTTTACTGCATTCACTCTACAGGAAAGGGTGATGTTTCACTCTTTGGAAGACGCAGAACATTGGTTTAAAGGAAGTTTAACTTTCTTCCAAGGCACACAAAGTGTTAGAGGGGTCTAATCCTCACTAATTAAGAAGGAGAGGTTCTGGTGGAAACATTAACCTAATGGTCTGATCTGGGATGGCAATGCCAGTGCTTTACTACAATTTCTGTCATTCCAGAGTTAATAATTCTCACAGTCCAGAGGAATGTTAGAGAGTTAACAAATGAAGTTATTCTCACTTTGAGTCTCAGAACCAGTCAACTACAATGAAACCTGTTGACTTTGAATATTTCATTAAGATTTAAATGTGTGGAAGATTAAGCCTATGAACGTTTTATAAATGAAAAAGCATCAGATTATTGGATGGCTTCTTCATTCAAGGCTTTTCTATAGATCACTCTTCAGGGTAGGTATTAATGAACATGTTTAGGAGCATAAGAGGAACCTGCAGGAAATCTGAAAAAAAAAAATCCAAAGCAAACAGACTGCAAGAGCCAAGTTGCACTTTGAAAAGCCACTGCAGGCATACTTATGCTATGCTATGCAACACAGCAGTCTCTAAATTAAGTCTGGAAAGGGTAATTTTGGAATATGTAACAATATAGCCATGTCAAGGAATAGTCTGATATGCTTTTCTCTGGCACATCTCTAATTTTGTCTTGATCTGTGTCTGTTGCACGAAGCTTCTGCCACAGCAGTTCATTCTCTCCCTGCTCCCACTGGTTGTTATGTGTTAACAGATAAGCCTGAGGATGCAATCCAAAACAGATCAGGAAAATAATGTCAGTTCCACAAATTTTTGGAAAGTTTTTGTCCATACTTTAACCTGGACCATTTAATTGGTCTCATTTACAGTTGCATTAGCACAACTGTGCCACAAGGGCAGGAAGGACTATCTGGAAATTTTTGTAACCCATGCTGCTACTGAAGAACACATACCACTGACTGCCTGACCATTGAGGTATTCTACTTCAGTTAATTAGGTCTGCTGAAAGGCTCTGTTAATTAGCACGGGTGTAGAGTTACTCTGACACAGTTATACTGCTTGCAAGACCTGAGCTACTATGGCATGCCCTGCAATAAGTAAGGAGGCGAGAGGAAGCAGAAGGCACATGTCTCCCTATGCCTTCTGGGGACCTCAGCCCCCGGCCTCGCTGGTGGACAGACCTGTCCACCTCCAATCTGGAGCAGCAATGGGGTGGGGTGTGCTATAAACCATTTTTTTTTTTTTTATTTTACAGTACTTCACATCTCTCTGCTTTTGCCTCATCACTGACCCAGGCGACAACACAAAGAGACACCAGGTTTCCTTGTTTCCTCATACAGCCCTTCGGCTGGCCGGGGCCTCAAGCAGCTGAGGCAGGCCTCTACAACCTCATGCTGACACCCACCGAAGCAGCACACTAGAACCCCTAACCGACCCGCAGCCCGGCGGTGCGGGCCCGCCAGCTCCGGGGGCNGCGGTGGGAGCCGGGTGGGCTTCGTGGTCCGCACCTGCTCGTTTTGGTCTGCGCGGTGGCGACTGCCGTAACAGCCTTCTGCGCTCCCTTGGGAAGTGGGGCGGCGGTGGTGGCGCGGCAGGTACCGGGCGGGGCGCGGATAACCGGGCTGCAGGGAAAGTTGGTGTCGCCGGGGAGCCTCAGGGAGGTGGCGGTAGCGGTGCCGGTGCCGCCCCCGCGCCTCTGTCCTCCATCGGTGGAGCGCCCGGGCGAGCAGCTGGCCTCGCGCCGGTGCCGGGCTGGCCGGTGGCTCCGCGGGAGGGCGGAGGCGAGGGCTGCTCCCGGTGTCTGGCGGGGGCTGGAGCAGGGGTAAGGGGGGAAGCGAGCGGGAAGGTGAGCGATGGTGCCGGGCTGGCTGTCAGCCCGTGCCGCGCCGGCGGGGAGCAGGCGGCTCGGGGCGCGGCGCTGCCCTGCGGAGTCCCTTGGTATGCTGTTCCCCTCGGTGCCTTNACCCGGCAAGAACAGGGGCTGACACCGCCACCCGGGACAGTTGCCCACGAGGCAGCCCCCGCCAGTGCGCATGCGCAGACAGGGTTGAGGGAATAACTCCCCACACGCCCCGGGGTGAATCCGCTCCCGTTCCCCCTTCCGGAAGCGGCGGAAAGTGACGAAGAAATCCGAGCAGAGCCGAAGAGGAGAGTTGAGGACGGAGGAAGGGAGGGGGCAGGTCCCGGCCGGGCGCTCCGCTAGGGGGCGGGCGCGGGCAGGCGGGCGCGCGCGCCCCGCCGTCCCGCCCCTCCGGCCCCGCCCCGNAGCTGGCCTCGCGCCGGTGCCGGGCTGGCCGGTGGCTCCGCGGGAGGGCGGAGGCGAGGGCTGCTCCCGGTGTCTGGCGGGGGCTGGAGCAGGGGTAAGGGGGGAAGCGAGCGGGAAGGTGAGCGATGGTGCCGGGCTGGCTGTCAGCCCGTGCCGCGCCGGCGGGGAGCAGGCGGCTCGGGGCGCGGCGCTGCCCTGCGGAGTCCCTTGGTATGCTGTTCCCCTCGGTGCCTTGTGTTTTCAGCGGGGCGTGAGGTCCTGGCGGCTGGGCAGGTGGGCACCGCCGGGGGCCGGGCGGCGGGGAGGAACAGGGGAAGTTCCCGTCCCGTCCTCGCTCGCCGCTTTGCTGACTCTTCTCATAGGGCTGGTTTGGCGCCCTTCCCTCATCCGACCTTTTCTTCCCCCAAATCCTTGGCGGAGCACCTCGCCGATGAGTTTTTTTGGAGCCCGTCCGGGTTTAGGCGGGTTAGGGAGAGGAGCGCCGCCGGCCCTGCCCGCAGGGAGGGACGGCTGCTCGGTACGGATCTGCCAAGGGGTCAAAACCGAAAGCCCGGAGATAAGTAGTTCGTGGTGCTGTGTCAGGAGCTTCCTCACCTCAAAGGCTGCTGGGTCTTCGCAGCGGTTACTTCTCAGCGTTGTGGGTGCAGAGATAAAGTAGTCTCCAACACATGATATATCCGTATGTGTAATACAGCTAACAGGTATATAATACATAAACATATATCAAGTGTGAAAACAAGCCACCGTATTGGTGTTGTGAAAGATGCAACGGTAGTGAAAGGAGGTATTTCCTTTTGTGTAAAATTCCCATTCATCATAACAGCGTTTCTCATTGCCTCTCTTTACTGAAGTTATCTGAAGTAATTAGTCAGCCTCTCCTGTTGCACCTCGCTTTCCCCTCTTTTGAAGGTACGAGGGGGTTTTTGGTTTTCCCTGCTGGGATGATTGCTTCTTTCGCGGCTGTACGGCTTGTCATACAAATTGTTCTGGCTCTAACAGAAAACAACACATTAGTGCTTTGATAATATTAAATGCTGGTACTGCTACTTTGATAATCCAAAGCTGCCTTTTGGTAGAAATACGTATACTACTGAAGTACTAATTTTGCACAGTATTGCATAGAAAATAATTTATAAGAAGTGTTCTACATGTATAGAATACTTAGGTAGCTTTGGAGAGGAGTTGTACTTTCACTTTTTTATTTTTTTTAAATTTATCTGAAACTAATCTGTAGGAGAAGAATTGTCCCTATTACCTGGGCGGTTTTGGTCATAAAGGAAACTGTTAACAAACATGACTGTGAGGAAAAAAAGTCTGCTTAATTACCATATCTGGAAAAACTTATTAATGAAATACAAATACTAAGTTTTTATGATGCTTGCGTTCTCTGGCACTGCATTGTGGCAAAAAAAATGTCTTGATGGGTGGTGACAAATGTCTAATATGTTTTTGGTTTTTAGTTCATAAACAAAATGTAGTATTCTGCATATTTCTAAGTACAGTTAACAAAACATCTCATTTGTAGAACCAACTTGTGTTGATAAGATTTTGTTTCATAAACACTGTAATATTGCTGGCAGTTGATTCCTGGAAAAACATTTGTCATCTCCCTCTGTGACTTAATAAGAACTTCTTATGTGTCCATAAGCATTTCTTACATGCTATGTGGCACGTTCTAAGCCTGGGACAGTTAGTTCATTATTCCTGGACAGAAAGTTTGGGTATTATCACAGTGACAAGTTGTACGGCACAATACTTAACTCCTTATCTCTATGACTCCAAAATACTTCTAGTACAAACTAAGACTATAATAAAACTATAGTTAGGTGAACTCTGTAATTTAAATAACATACCCAGAAAGCTCCATAATTCCTTCTTAACTTATCAATTTTTATTACTGGTGTAATATGCTTAATGCAGAAGATGATAATGAAAAGGCCAGTGTGGTAATAATATCACCTTCCTGAGTATGTTCATGACTTGTCACGTGACAAACTTGTTTTCATTCACTCCAGTGGTCCAAAATAGCAATGAATTTCTAAAGATGTTGGGTGGTGGTTTTTAATAGTCAGTATTGTAATACAGACAGTTGTCCATGCAGTTGTCTCAAGGGAGACCTTATCACTCTCTGCAGCTACCTGAAAGGAGGCTGTAGTGAGGTGGGGGATCTGTCTCTTCTCCCAAGTAACAAGTGATAAGAGGAGAGGAATGAGCCTCAAGTTATGCCAGGGGAGGTTTAGATGGGATATTGGGGAAAAATTTCTTCACTGACGGTTGTCAAGCATTGAAACAGGCTGCCTGGGGAAGTGGTTGAGTCCCTGGAGGTAGGTGCTAAGGGGCGTGGTTTAGTGGTGGACTTGGCAGTGTTAATTTGCATTTGGACTTGATGATCTTAAAGGTCTTTTCCAATCTAAATGAGTATAAATTTCTAAGCTGTGACCTACTTTTTGTACTGATGGGTAAATAATAGCTCTAGGTAGACACAACACTGAAAGTGGTGTGTACAGACACCATTAATGTTCTAACTTCTCAAAGGTGGACTAAATGCGGGTACAGAGAGCAGTTCTTCTATTTTGTCACTGTTTTCATAAATAGTATTTACTGTGCTGGCATCAGTTTTGTTCATTACAAATTGAGCAGTTAAAAGTAAACTGAAGCTTAATGGTAATGTTACCAACCGTATTATTTTAAATATGGTAAATGTGCATTGCTAATTTTGTAGGAACCTGGTGGTGTTGTCTGTTTTGGTTTTTGATTTGGGTTTTGTTTTTTATAGTGAAACAATTCCGTAAGCTGTATTATCATGAAGTGGAGAACTGTTTGCTGTCAGAGGTAACAACAGTGTGTGGTCATCTACTGAAAAATTCATGCTGAAGTGGGGNNNNGCGCGGGAGCGTGGGGTGGGGGTGAGGGGGGGGGGAAAGGCGAGAGAACAGCATTTTTCAGTTGCTTTTCCAGAACTAGAGCTCTGAGTATACGAAGCAAAAATTATTTCTTTTAATTCCTCCTTGCATTAGTTGGTGGTATTGGTTTCTTGTGTGTAGCAGTGCAATATATATTTTATATTTTACAGTGTAAAGTGCACAAAATGAACCAACAAGGAGGATTTGGTGCAAGGTTGATAAGCACTCTCTGCTTCCAGTTTGCAGGTGTCTGGCTTGTGGTGAGGATCCATAGCTTTGATGTTTCAGGCTCTGACAGGAGTGTCAGATACCTTGGGCTAGAACATGGGTTGCCTTTCACTTGAGTAGGAAGCTACTCAAATCAATCAACAGGTAATTCTGAGCTGGGGTTGTCTTCCTGAACAGGAAAGGAAGGGTTTGGGCAACGTAGTCCAGGCTCTGCGGAAGTATCAGTCAGAAACATTCTGCCTGCAGTATTGTTTCAGAATTGGATGTTTTAGTGAGCTATAGTGTTTTCTTGTTATCAAAACCTAAAAATTGGAAGGTGTGTATGGTCTTACCTCATGACAAGTGTGAGTTCATAGGAGGTAAGTTATTCTTCTGTCAGGGTGTTTACTGAAGGAAAAGAGCAGGCGCAGAGATAGTTGGAGTGGAGTAACAGATGTGCTGCATGTTCCATCCTGACTTAGCTTGAGATAATTTATTCTCATCTCCCTATATCCTAAAGTACCATTGCCTTCATATCAGCAGGTACTGAACCTTACTGAGTTCTTATTTCTATTATTAGCATTGTAATATGAAACTTAGTCATGTGTCCTGTATAGGACATTGTATTCCTTTTCTATCTTGTTTTTATATCCCTGCACAGAAAATACCTCATGACACGCTAGGAAATCAGATAATATAGAAGACATTCACCAGTAGCTTTCTTTATAAAACCTTTTTTTGGTCTTAATCTTTCCTCATGTTGGTAAACTGCATTCAAAATCTTGAAGATCCTCCCTCCAAAGGAAAATCTGATGCTTCCTTACATAATTCAGTGATGTGAGCTGTGCCGAAATCACCGTGGTGCTGAAGTCTGGTCATGCCTGTCTTCTGATAGATTTTGGTTTAGATTTCTAAAGATTGCATGTTAAGTAATGGCAACAAAGAGTTCCCGTCTGCTGGGCCAGGAGATTAAAGAGAAACTTACAATCCTTATAGGTGCCTGGTGCACTGCTGTGCTGTCATTCACCTGGTGAGTCCCACGTGCTTTTGACTTGCAAGAAGGAGAAGTCCATGCAAAGTGGACATACATTTGGAACACAGATTCTCCATCTGGCGCCCTCCCAATAAAATGTGAGGTATTTTTAAGTCGGATTCTGGAAAAAAGTTGGAGGTTATACAGCCAGAAATTTATCTGTCTTTTTGCTGTTCTGAGAGTTCCTCTGGCTTTGGCTGGCACACTTCTACAGTTTGAGGGACTTCTTATGTGACCTTTCTATCTTGATGATCTTAAAGGTCTTTTCCAATCTAAATGAGTCTATAAATTTCTAAGCTGTGACCTGCTTTTTGTACTGATGGGTAAATAATAGCTAGTATATAACAATAATAGTGGACACAACACTGAAAGTGTTGTTTCAGCCTGTGTCTTTGCCCATTAGCAGCACCTGTCCTTTTAATGAATCCAGGTTTTCTGTCCAAGAATCCTCACTATTGACTTAAGAGGAGAGTGTATCACCATGTGAGGGATGCAGTATCTCTCTGCAGGCTGTAGGCCCTTAGTCTGAAGCCAGCAGGTTACCCTAATTGCTTCCGTTTGAAACAAAGGCCATTAAGATTGTGCTAATCTGATTGAGCCCCGCTGAGAAAACTGTGTTTTTCAGAATCTGGAATTGAGAGGAGCTCTTCAAGCTAAGTGTTCATAATCCTTTTTCTAGCAGAAGGAATTTGAGGCTTTTTGGAAGGTACTGCTTTGCCAAAAGTGAAACGGATACTTTTCCTTGCATTGTGAAGCAGAAATATAACCAAAGTAGTGTGCTTGCATGCTTGCTGGTATTGACCATTTCGGTATGTTTCAAGAGGTAACGTAGTAACCCTTGTCACAGCCACCTATTTTCTGTCATCTTTATCAACAAGCAGCTTTTATCTTCCAAATTGAACCTAGTGACCTACATGCTCTGGAGCTGGTTAGATAGCTATTCCTAATCAGTAATGTGTAGTATTAAGGTCGTAATTTACCAGTCATAGGGATCCTTTGTTTTTCTTTCTAGAACTTTCCCACTAGGATTTAGTGGTGTCCTCATATAAATTAATGAAAAATGGGAGCAAAACCCGGTCCTTCATTCAAACCTGTATATGTGTGTTACCATAGTGGGCAGTCAAGTTTTACAAGGGGTTAGACAGGTTTTTCATCATTTGAGGAGAAAACATTATCAATGTATTTTCAAATTCTCTGCAAGAAGAAAACTGAATGTATGGAAAGTGATTCTAACTCTACTCTTCTATTGTAATGTAATACGAAACTAATTGTATACTCTTCCTTTAAGTTCACATAACAGCTCAAATAAGCTAAAAGATTTCATTTCTGAAATTATCAAGGTGGACAATAATGAACTATGCACCACTTTTTCTATTTTCTAAAAGGGAAGAAATTATAAAATTGCTGTGAAATCATAAAATGCTTCAAGCTTTGTAGCTGGCAAATGCAGTTCTAATGATTTGGTAGCAGCTTTAATTTTGGTGATTCTGACAGAAGCCAGCAGTAGTAACCAAGGCTGGATGCCTCAGCCTTGGTTATGTGCATAAAATAAAGCATCCTTTTTACCTTTTTGTATATCAAGAAACAAAAAGTTCCATTTCTTTTTAAGTCATTTATTATTTACTTTATTAACCAGATTGTTATTTTTTTTTAACTTAAGACTTTAAAATACAGCTTTGGAAAAAGAGCAGTTGTAAGAAACAGAAATCAACAGGTATTTCAGTACTAAGTCAAATGCTCTTTTGCTTGCACTTTAAAGTACCAAAGTAGTTATGATATGACATCTTGTTCATTGATTTTTCCTCTGTCCCCTCCCTCCACCCCCAGACAGATTTTAAGCTGGTGTGTGTAGTGTTATGGAAAGTAAGCAGTTCATAACACCAAACTATGATGAGTAACCATGGCTATTTCCCTAGCAAGTTATGTGATACAGTAACTCTCTGTGGAATGACGCAGTTTATGAATCAAAGCCGGGAGCTTGAGCTGTGACTTGTATACGCGTGGGTTTTTATACTGTAGTGTTGTTCTTGTGTTGTTTTGCCTACAGTTGTGTGAATATGGGTCTTGTTGTTCAACATGGGTGTCCTGGTTTGTCCCAGGGATTTGCCCCAGGTATGCAGAGATCTCATCTCTGCTCTTTCACTGAGCTTTAGTAGTTTCTGTTAAAGTTTAATATTTTTATCCCAAGTATTGGATGCATGTGGACTTGTCTTCTATTTCTACATCTATATGCTTTTTATAATTTTGGAAATTTTCTGGGGTTTTTTCCATATTCTTACATAGATGGAAAAAAACTGCGCTTCTTGAACTATAATGGTATAGGTAGAGGCACAGGTTTTAGTCGTGGGCAAACTTGAGGTGTACCTGAAGTTAAGATCAGGCAAGGATATTTTGATTGCTGTGTTTAATGCGGTGCTAGTGGTTGGTCTGGAACAGGGTAACTTCTTGAACGTGTTCTAAATACCATATTAAAAATCTGTAGTCTACAGATAAAGCAGGTTGTACTTTGGTCAAGCTGAAGATCAGCTAGCTGTGCTAAAGTACAGCTTGCCTTATCTTCACATTGTTATTTCAGAATGTGTTAGTCCATGTTTACTATAGGAAAGAAAGGTGTCTTTGAGCAAGCTAGTGAGCACAGGTTGTCCTGATTGGCTTTCAGTGGTTGTCATAGGATGGGACAATTTCTAGTTTTGCACATACTTCTAGCCATACATGTATATGTATGTAAAGATTTTTTTATTAAAGCACCTTGGAAACTTGTTTAAAAAAATTCAACTACATCCTGGTCTACAGTGTGGGTTAACTCCATAGTGATGGTGTAGTTCGAACTTCTGTCATGTCCCTGGCTCTTAGTTTTGGGTCCAGTATGTCTATGGATTTTGTTAGCTATCAGAAGGCTTTAAGATAAAGTTTCTGAATTTTGACAGTTCACTATTTCTCACAGTGCTCTACAGTTGCCTAATTCAATTTTAATTCTTGATTCTCTTAATTCATTTATCAATTGATGTAGCTGTTTATAAGAACCATCCTTCTGTTAACTTGAATGATATGTAAAGCTCGGTTGCAATTCCAGTCTCTGTTCTGCCCATTGCCACCTCCAACTGTGGCTTTGGCAAATGCCTGGTAAAAATAGTGTCAGATTTCACTTGATGGAAACTCATTGGTGAGCTTTAGTTTGGGAAGAACGTAAGTTGCTCTCAAAAACATCTTGTACATTATTCAGGATTAGTTTGAAAAGAGATCATGTCTTTTGGGAATCTTTTGAATGGAAAGGTCCTTTTTTATTAGGGATCATAAACTTTTTTTCACCTTCAAAACATGTACCTGTAAATATAAATTGTTTTGCATGGTACCTGAAAAACTCCCTAAGAATTTATTGGTGTGAGTTCGAATACCTATTTAGGAAGTTAAAATGCCCATGTATTTAATAAAATAATTTTGGAAAATGGTAGAACACAGTTAAGGCTAGTCATTGAGTTGCACAGCATTTGATGGCTGTTTGTTATGATTTTGAAAGCTAGTGGTGTAATTGCAGATTTTTTTTTTTTTTGCACTATATAATTGTGGGGAACAATTTTGGGGAGGGGATCAATACTTTCCATTTTATTCTGAAAGCAATAAGCAGTTTGAGGTGTCAATGGGAAAAATCACATTTGTAAATACTGGGCAACTCTTTATCTCTGAAGATGAAGTGACACTGTATTTCGTGTACATTAAATTAACAGTAGCTTTTAGTAAGAGTGCACACAGGTGCTTTCTTGTATTTGCAGTCACATGGAGCTTTTTTTTTTTTTTTAATTAAAAAACAGAAAAGCTTTAGTAACTGATTCTTCTTGCTTTCAGATTTGTTTGACTTTAGCAACGCAGTTGTTCTTTGAAGTGGTTGCCAGAAAATTTTATAAGCTAAGGGAAAGTCTGTGGGACCTTGCCAATCAGGGTGCACTACTGATGTGGCAAGAGACCAAAAATCCCTGACAGATTTCAGAACTCCCCAGCAATACTCCTGTAGTAAAGCAGCTGTCTTAATTGTAGCTTTCTGTTCATTAAATTCAGTGGATTTTGAGTTTATTCTCCAGCTTTGGTTAAAGATGTTTCCTATTCATATTGAAAATGCCCACCTGGAGAAAAATATGTCCATCTGAAGGAAGCTGGTGGTTTGGCACCTGGAAGCTGATAAGGCTTCAGGATTAAGGTGAACACAGTGGTTTTTTGGGTTTTGGTTTTTTTTTTGGTAACTACAAAGTGATTCAGTGTTTAATAATGGGAAAGGTTGTGGAGTTTTTTTTGTCTTTGACTTTTCTGAGCAGATATGACTTTATTATTTTTCAGATAAATATTTAAACTTTTCATTCATTCTGTGTTGATATGTGCTATCTTTGACCAAAGGTGCCAAATAGCAGATGGAGCATGTGAGTGTGCTGTTGCTATTCAATTAAGAAGCACTAAATTGACTAACAGCATTCTGCTTTTAGCTAGTATATATCTGTATATAGATATATATATGTATACACACACATATATATATACTATATATATATATAACTGTATATATCAGGTAGTATCTCCCTGGAAGGAATAGGGAGCATCATACTTTTGTTGTAGCTGAATACATATGCTTGCAACATCATGTTTCTTCACAGTGTGAAATAACCCCCCATCTGCCAGCGTAATGGTAACAGACAACTTTTATCAATAGCATGTGTTTACACAGCAATTCACCAGCACAATAGCACCCCGCCACCACCAACTGGTGCGTTTGCATTTGGTATAGGAGCTTCGAGATATTCTTGTAGTGAAACTACCTATGCACTTAATAGTGAGGGAGAGGTAAGTGTTGTGATGTTACCCTTTTGACACAAGCTTCACATTTAGTAAACGCTCAAGCACATGTAGAGTGCTTTGAATGCTTTTTTCCTCATTTCCTCAGAGGTTTAATTCCGTATTGATGTATTACATAACATGAAGGTGAATCTACTCGCTTAATTTCTAATTCCTTAGGTAAAGATGGAGAGACTGTTTGGTTTTTCTTTTCTATCCAAGTGTTTCACAGCATTCTATGAAGAAGTTTGTGGCCTCTTCCAAGTAATACTTGTTCTGTTACCCAGGTGTAGAGGAAAACTGCTGGAGGACCTATTCCGGGTTTTCACCGTGGACTGGCTGCTGAAACACATTTCTGCCTTTCTCATTGGGGGATTTTTTGTTTGGGTTGGTTTTTTTCCTTCCTTTTATTAATGATGAAATCATCGCATTTTGATGTGATGGAAGCACTACACTTTCTGTAATGTAAAATTAGTTATTTCTCCTTATCAATATGACCAGAGCCTCACAATTACAGAGTTGTTTAAAACGTGGTAAACTGGTAAACTCTGTTTAGGACATTTTAATTTATATGAATTTGAGTATACTGGCTTCAAATCTTGAGACAGCATTACATTTGGTTTTGCAGTAGGTGTCACTTACCTAACTGTCCTTGATTTCTAGACAGTTATACCTGACTTGTGAGTAATCAGAGGTTTTGTGACAATCAGATGGTGTGAATCAGTGGAATATGAAGCTGGGTATATTCAGAATAGACCTAGTAATAACGGTAACTCATCACTAGAATAACTTGCTTTTATTTGGGTTGAGTTCTTGATTCTGAAAACATGGTATAAATAATGTTTCTTCAAAAAAAAATCCTCTTGTAGCAAAATGGTTGTAGAGACAATGTGACCTTTTTATGTAGGAAACCAAGCTTACTTATAATGTGTGACCCATTTTCCTTAGATTGTGAAGGAGGACTCTGGCCCTTTATTAAAAGGAGTTTTGGTGAGTAACATACTTTTCCAATAGCATCTGCTGAGATTAGTTAATGAATTGAACGGCAGTTTCAACAAGTGAACCTCTAGGATCTGGTGTACTGGGGTTTAAAGTTAGCACTGCCATCGGGTGCTCTCAAGAGAAAGAGATTCTGTTACTATTATCAGCTACAAACTCTGTTACTTGTTAACCAGTGCCTGCTGTGTTTGACTGGTTTGGAGTAGTGTCATGTTGTGTGCTGGGGTCATATGTGGTTGTTTTTTTCTAATTACCTAGGAAGTAAATCTTTCCCAGTACAATAGAACTGGTTTACAATTTCTGTTTTGGGTGTCAAAGCAAGCAGCCAAAGACAAATACAAGCTATGTGAAGCTGGTATGAAGAAAATAAATCTGCATGTTGCTTGGTCTGTCAAGTGCCCAAAGCTGTAGCTTTTTTTTTTTTTTTATTTTCTCTTTTACCAAAGGCAAAAGTGGTTTTTTTTTTTTTTTTTCCCATCCTTCAAACATTTGTAAACAGAAAACATCAACTGAAAAACTTGGTTTCATCCCCTTCACTACTTAAGTGAAATTACTTCTGACCCCAAGATAACAAGCTTATCCTTATAAATTTCTCTACAAAAGTAGATTGTAGGCCAGATGTTACAGAAACTATGAACAAAATGTTTCCATGGTGTCACCTTGGTTGTATGGATGGTGGCAGCCCTGGTTCGGTCCTGTGTGTATTGATGGTCCTCAGCTGCCAGGTGCACGTACCCAGAATTGTGTAATGGCCTTCCTTGGTTAGAGATGGCTTTCATTGTTTGTTGAACATTTGCTTTTATTTCTGGCAGGGAGGAGAAGAACTGGCTTTACAGCCATTTGTTGTACGTTATAAGGCAAAGTTGAACTCTTAACGTGGGTAATAAAAAACCCTGTTTTACTGGATTGATTACAAGGCAGCTTCAAGGTGATCAGTGAACGTGCCTCTTCCCAGCAGATAAGATCAGACAGTGTGACAAGCCAGGCTTTATCCGACTCCTTCCTTTCCATCCACTGAGATCCTGTTTGACAGTTGATATGCAATGAGTAAGAAAGGTGAAAGTTTCTTCAGTACTTGTAATTTTGATGTCCTGTCAGGTGACCTAAACCAACGTTCAACTCCTGAGTCTGTTTTGTTGTCTTAAGGGTATACTGGTTATTTGTCCCTACTCCAGTAATGTCCTACTCTATTGCTTAGTTTCAACACTTTATATTAAAAAAAAAATAATAATAAATTGAGATATCTTAAAGACATTAAGCTGTGAATTATATAAAAAGGTTAGTGCCTGCCCTCAGGATAGGGCTTCAGTGTGAGGCTCAGCAGGTGTATGTGTTTGCCCACAGGGTAACAACTGCAGAGGTCCTTGACTTGGGTTCAACCACTACCTGTGTTGCCTCACTCTACGTCCTCTAACTAATGGTTGGGCAAGACAAGAGGGAGCTGGTGTTAGGAAAGCATATGTGGGACTCAAATACTTGGGGTCTGGGAGCAGAAGAGAGGAAGATCTTGGACTTGGAGAGGTGACACCAAAAGGGATTGCTGATATATTACCAAATTACTCAAGAGTAAATAACTAACTTGAGTGTTTACATATATATCATAACCTGTAGTTAGTAAAAATAAATATTTTGCAGCAGTAACATCTAATTTCTGTCAGTTTCTATTACATTGACGGTGTTTAGACATGGCAGTTTTACAGTGTTGGATAATTTCTGCAATACAGGTATTTCAGTCTTTATACTTATATTGTCAGACAATGTGGTACATCAAGTTAGTGTGTTGAAATGTAAGAATGAAATTGTTCGTGTATTAAACTACCTGTTTAATTCTTTCTTTTATTTGGAGGAGTTTGTGTTGTGGGTTTGTATTTGTTGTTTTGTTTGTGGTGTTTGCTTGGTTTTTTAATTAGATGCCTGGATATAAGGGAAAAAAAATCTTTACCTTAGAATCATAGAATGGTCCAGGCTGGAAGGGACCTCTAGGGTCATCTAGTCCGACCTCCCCACAGTCAGCAGGGACACCCCGAACTAGACCAGGTTGCCCAGGGCCTCGTTGAGCCTCACCTTGAATATCTCCAGGGAAGGGGCCTCAACCACTTCCCTGGGCAACCTGTTCCAGTGTTCAGCCACCCTCATAGTAAAGAATATATTCCTAATACCCAGTCTAAATCTGCTCTTCTCCAGCTTGAAGCCATTGCCCCTCGTCCTGTCACTGCAGGCCTTTGTAAACAGACCCTCCCCAGCCTTTCTGTAGGCACCTTTTAGGTAGTGGAAGGCTGCTATTAGGTCTCCTCGAAGCCTCCTCTTCTCCAGGCTGAACAACCCCAGCTCCCTCAAGCCTGTCCTCATAGCAAAGGTGCTCCAACCTCCTGATCGTCTTTGTGGCCCTCCTCTGGACCTGTCCCATCAGGTCCATGTCCTTTCTATCTTGAGGGCTCCAGACCTGCATGCAGTACTTCAGGTGACGTCTCACCAGAGCAGAGTAAAGTGGCAGAATCACCTCTCTGGATCTGCTAGCAACACATCTTTTGTTGCAGCCCAAGATGTGATTGGCCTTCTAGGCTGTGAGTGCACACTGCCTGCCCATGTCCAGCTTCTACATCCATCAGCACCCCCAAGTCCCTTTCCTCGGTGCTGCTTTCTCTTTCATCTCCTAGTCTGTATTGATAGTGAGGATTGTTCTGGCCCAGGTGCAGAACCCTGTACTTGCTGTTGTTGAACCTCATAAGGTTCACCTGGGCCCACCTCTCCAGCCTGTTGAGGTCCCTCTGGATGGCATCCCATCTCTCTGGTGTATTGACACCATCACTCAGCTTGGTGTCATCTGCAAACTTGCTGATGGTGGACTCAATCTCTCGATTGGGTGGACTCAAACCTTGAAGTATTAATCCCTGCAATAAGTTGCCTAGAGAAGTGATGGAGTCTTCCTTGCTGGAAATATTCAAGGATTGACCTGATGGAACCTTGGAAAATCTATTTTAAAGCCCAGCTTTCAAGAACAGTTAGACCAGGTGATCTCCAGAGATCCCTTCCAACCCAGATTTTCCTATGATTTTGTGATCTAGGTCACATATAACCATTATTATTTTTTTTAAATATTGGTGATAGCTTAATGACAAGAACATTAATCTTGTTAAAATAATAGATTACTTTTTTTTCTGCTGAAAGTAAATGTGGGAAGTAAGTTAGTCCACCAATGCAAAACTTTACCACCACATAACAACACCCTTGTAAGGGAAATGATGCTGTTGCTCTTTATTAGAAATATTTATACTCAGTCATTTTTTTTTTTATATGAGAACAGTTTAAAATGAGAAAAAAGTTCTCAGGTTGTTTCTGACTGTTGTGTGCATCAAGCAAAATCCTTTCTGCTAGAGTGGTGTTTAAAAGTCTAGTTTCAAATATATAGAGAAAGCATTTGACTAGTAGTACCAAATACTGTTTGTTTTTTTTTTTTCCTTGCATTGTTGGTTATATATAAATGATGAATGCCTGAATGAGAAGATTTTATGGTTCTGTGTGTGCATATATATAGACACATACAATAAACATCGATATACTTGTTGCAGAACAAATTGCACATGTTAAAACAAACTTATAAATACTGAAGATATGTTTCAAGAAGCTCTGAGGTAGACAAATCCTGGGTTCTGATTTTTTTTTTTGAATTTCCCAAATGGCCAACTGTAGCTGTTGGGCTTCTTGCAGCAAGTCTTTTTGGTTTTGTTCCAGGAGTTCACAGTAGAAATCATTCAAAAGTTGTTGTACTCTTTTGATATTCCCTGTAACAACATGCAACCTAATCTTTCAAATTGTGCCAAGGAAATTCTGCTTTACTGGCTTGGGAAGCAATCCTGAGATGTTCGTTAGCATGGTGATGTAATGGTCTGTGTATATAATACATGAAACGTTTTCTGCTACGTTGTACACTTAAAAACTTAGACCTGGCTTTTAAGAATTGAACTTTAGTGTCCCTTACAGGAGGTAATAGTCCTGTAAGATCAGAGCCATGTATATATATGTGTGGTTATACTTTATAAGCCTGTTTTTTAATGACTCATCTTCCCTTACCTCTGAATTTGACTATTACTTTTGGGTGCTCTCTCCTGGTTTTTGAGGTTTTTTTTTTTCCTCTCATTAAGGGAAAACCACAGCAGTTGTCTTAGCTAGTAAAAGCTTTCAGTGGGGGAAAAAAAAACCAGTAACAAAGTCAGTGTTTACCATAAGTAAAAACTTCCTATATTTTTACCTCCGGTGTTGTTGCTGTTGATTTTTTTTTTTTTATATCTTTTTATTTGCGTAACCATACCATACCTTTTCCAGACCTGTGCCAGCATCTTACCACCCGCACAGTAAATAATTTCTCTCTCATAGCTTCTCTAAACCTATTCTTTTTCAATTTAAAACTGTTACCTCTAATCCTATCACTAGACTTCCTGAAAAAGAGTCCCTCCTGTAGGGACCTCTGTCCTGTAGGCCCTCTTTAAGTACTGGAAGGCTGCTATAAGGTCTCCCTGGAGCATTCTCTTTTTCAGGCTGAACAACCCCAATTCTCCCAGCCTGTCCTCATAGGAGAGGTGCTCCATCCCTCTGATCATTTTTGTGGCACTCTGCTGGACCCTTGCCAACAGGTCCATGTCCTTCTTGTGCTGGGAGCTCCAGAGGTGTACACAGTACTCTAGGTGGGGTCTCACCGGAGTGGAGAAGAGGGGCAGAATCACCTCCCTTGACCTGCTGGCTGTGTTTCTTTTGATGCAGCCCAGGATACAGTTGGCCTTCTGGGCTGCTGAGGGCACATGTTGACTTTGAAGTGAGGGACAAGGAATTTCCATTTTGCTTGCCAGTGAGAAGAGGTGTTTGATGCAGATGTTTCCAACTCTTTCATGACTCCTTAGCATAGTTGCAGCCATCACAGACCATGTTCAAATGGATAGTGTCGCTTCAGACACTGGAACGCTGCCACCTTTTTGTATTGATAGTTAGATTTATAATTTGCTACTGTTTGCACAATTCCAAATTATAACAATTTAGGTGACAGCTTCCCTTGGCAGGGCAGGGAAAAAGGGGAGGAAAAGATCCTCAAATGGACTAACCCTAAAATAAAGGAGTTAGTGGTTTTAAATGCCCACTCCTGGCGATGAGTCCTTTTTCTCCAGGCAGGCAGCCCTCCCACAGGATTCCCTTGGGGTTTGTTCTCAGCACTGAGCCCATGAACCTCCTGCATTAGCACACTTCCCAGGTGCTGTGAAAACACCATCCATCTCTTGGTGTTGTTTGTGAACCTGGTTCTTGTGCCCTGGCGGGGAATTACAGCCGTGTGGTTAATGAGTTGCTTGCACCTCTGTGTTTGGTTTTAGCAGCAGCAAGCGTGGCATGGGATGACAGTGTCAGATTGCTGATGCAGTGTGGGCAGGGCTGTGCTGGGGTTCGTGGCACTGGAGCTGCTCACCTTGGGGCTAGTGGGGGCTCAGCATGGCTGGCACTTGCTTCCAAACTTGGGTTTAGAGTCTAGTTTTTAGTCCAGTTTTGGAGATTTGCATGGCTGGAAACCAGAGAAGAGTGGCCATCTGAAACATGGGGTTTGAGTTTTCGAAAAAGTTATATATTCGACAGAAAAAGGGTCACTTCTTTTTGGTTTAGTGTATTTGAGCTTTTTTTGTTGTTTCAGTTTTCTCTTAACTACTGCTACAAATGAAATCTTAGTTGGCTGTAATAAATCAAAATTCATTTTTATCTTTTTTCCTTTGATTTCAGCGTTTAGTATTATTCCAAAAGAAACATGACTCCTTTGCTCATTAATATTTCTTATCCTTTCTTTACTGCGTTTGTAATGCAGTTCTATTTTGATACTGAATTTCTTAGACTTCGTAACAGCAGTGTTGATGAAGAGGGAACTGGAATAAACTTATCTAGTAGTTGCTGGACTCATAAATTCAGGAAAAGGCCTCATAAGGACTTAACTTTAACTGTTTTAATATCCTGCTCTCTTTGCCTTCCAAATGTTGATTTAATAATCAAAACAGCTGTATTAACATTGTTTCTTCTTATGGAGCAAATTACAGTATGATTCCTCAGATCCAACTTGCATGTGGACTATGTGCATTCCTAACTTGAGTATCTCCACATTTCTTTCTTACAGGCTTAGTACATTATAGTATACTAGTCTAATTTTGTAAATCTTTGACAGTATTGACATTTTTTTTTCCATAAGAGTTTAATATTGGTCATAAAATTCTCGGAGGTAGGAAGAAGATAGTTTGATATGCTGTTGTATGCTGAAATATGGTTGGAAGTTTGGGGTGGAAAATTTTAATTAGTCTGTGACAATAGTTCTAAAAATGCTGCTGGATAGAGGTGTCGTCTTTGTTTTCATTCCCTTCTTTCTGGGGATGGTAAAAGGGTAGAGCTAGGAGTTGATCTGGAAGCGTTAAAAGTAAATGCTGACAAAATATTTTATGCTTCAACAGGTCAAGCCTTTATCTGTTATAGAAAACAGGAAGTTAAGATCTGTATTTAAGTGTAGTAGTGCCTGTCTGGCACAGAGTAATGTGTGTATGTAGTCACTGTTAGTCAGCTCTCAGTAAACTACGTGTTTGAGTAATGTTGGAGAAAAAGATGACAAATTCAGCAGGAAGAGAATGCCAAATAGTTGAATGAGATGCATCCAACTCCTTACCCAACTGTGCCGATAACATTGTTTGAGTTTTGACTAGAACTAAAAAGCAGTGCTGTCAAGGAAACATTTCAGGCCCAGCATGAAGTCATACTATCGAATATTTATGATGGGGAAACCCACAAAAGATGCTGAAACTTCAAAGGGTGTTTAAAAAACCAACCATCTGATCTAGTTCCTTAGGAACAAACTTTATTCATTGTTTTAAAGATGCCATATAACTCCCCTCCACTATCTTATCTAATTTCTTCTTCCTCCATTTTCCGCATTGCTCTCATACTCTTGTTACTGTTTGCTTTCTTCCAACCCATCCCATTATGCTTTTACTCATCTAGTACTTGTTTTCATGTCTGGTCTGCTGCTTACTCTGCTTGAAACACCAAGTTCTCTTCATGCTCTAATCATTGATTCAATTAGCCTTATCAGTTCTGATTTTTTTTTTTTATTTGAACATTATCTGATATAATGCTTTTGATATTTGTGGAAAGAGGAGCCTTTTCTTTATGACTACAGTAAGAAAGAAACCAGGAGGTGTTCTCTTTGTGTCTTCTCAAGGTTTTGAACTGCTTCCTAGCCAAAGCTCTGCTATGAAGCTCTCTTAGAGTTCCCTTTCAAGGATGCTGCTGTACTTCTCTGGCTCCTTTGCACTTGCTGGCTTGGGTTTGGCAGTCAGCTTGTCACAGCTTTCAGTCCCTGCCAAAACCCTTCTGGCCACTTAATTCTGTCTACTCTTGCAAATTGTCTTTACTTTGAAAGGATTCCTGTTCTTTTCCTGTTGCTTTGTAAGGGAGACTATATGCTACGGCATGAATTTACCCTGGTTGAATGATAGATACCTTGTTTATCAATTCTGGTGAAGTTTTGGCTAGACTTGGCAGTTAATTCCCAGGCAATTCCCATGCAGAAGTTGAATCCCCAACCTATTTTACGCAAGGGACATACTTGCTTAGGTGAAATTCTAGGTTTTATTAATAGTAGGAAAGTGTATATGGCATAGGCCAGAATTTGTACTTTGATTCCAAAGATCAGGTGGGGATCGAGTGCATTCAGCATGTGTAAATATTGATGTCACTTTCAGAAAGCTCTTGTGGGCAAGCAGACCACTTACCTGGTTATGACAAGGTACATTTTGCACTAGGAAAGTAATTAAGATAAAATAAACTGAGCTGAGTACTTTTTATAGAGGTGTATTTAGGGTAGGCAATCAGGAATAGGGGTCATTACCTTTGTTACTGATCACAGCATAAGCTTAAATATTAGAAATCTATATAAAGGTTTAGCTAATAGCTTTTAAAATGAAGTTGTTAATCTACTTTATTCAGCTCCTGAGGTAAAATAAGTTTGACAACATTGTTTGAAGAATTGATTTCAAATTAATTTCTCCTTTAGAACTCTCATGACAATGAGTTTTTTCCAGGGAAATGTGCTGGTTTGTCATTGATTTGCCATATCATTTGCTTTTGGGCAATTGACTAATTTTAAGCAAAACCAGAAACACAGTATTGTGTTTTCAAGTACTCCTTCTTTTGATGCCTTTCCTTTAAACTATATTTCTCATGTGTTGCAGGTTTGTGAATGAAATGCTAAAGAAAGAAACATTAGTAGTTCTGGACTTCTGTCCTATTTCTTGGTCCAGCTGTACTGTGGCCACTGCTCTAACCTGATAAGGTGCTGCAGTGAACTCCCTTTTTGCCTCTCCCAGCCCTTCCCCATTTAAGTTTTGAGGAATTTGCCTATTGGGAGGCACTACTCATTATCACTGCCATGCAAAAGCAACCAACGGTGGGGAAACTGGGAGAGAGAGACTGGATCTCAGCCCTGCAAGCAAAGCTCTCCCTTTTTTGCTCCTGTTTCAGTGTAAACCAGCAGCGCTGGCTCAGTGCCTGCATTCCTCTGTAATCGGTTGCCACAGCATGCTAAGATTGCTTTGAGGGAAGTAGATAAATATTCTACCTGCCAGCCAGGAATACAAAAGCTGAAATAGAAAAGATTGGGGAATGTCAGATCTACTTGGCAAAATTTGGTGTCTGCATGTGTTTAAAAATGCCTGGCATCGTCTTGTGTATTAAGGGATTTGAAACTTTAAAACCACACTAACTGCCAAGTTTAAAACTCTAAAAATAATAATAATAATAATAATAAAATGGCAGCAGTTGATATATAGTGCATAATAGAGGTGCATTCTCAAACAAAAAGGCTGTTTTATTCTATAAATTGCGTGAGCCTGGCTGTGGATGGGAGCTTTAAGAAGCTTGTAAATGCAAGGTTCAAGAAACTTGCATTACTTTAGCATCAGGAAGCTTTGCTATAAACGCTCATTTGTTGAATAGCTGTGTGTGTGGAATGAACAAAAAACACCTAAGTGGATGTGAATTTTTTGTGAAGGTAATATATGTCAGTAAGAGAGTTGAAAAAAAATCCAACAAAACACCAAAAGACTTAAAACAAAAAAACCCTAAAACCAAAGGAGTACTCCACTCATGAGCAAGCAGCTCTTTAACAAGTCACCTTTCCAAAATTGGTGCCCTGCTCCATTTTAGTGCCCTGGACTCCAGTTGTGGCTTGCATGGCTCCTGTTCAACTGTGAATGCAGACTGTCTTCCCCCAGCCTCCTGATGGGTATCCTCTTCACTAGCCCCGGGTTTCCAGCTTCCCAGTATGTTCCCTATGATTTGGGGTTGGACACCAGCTGTCAGAACAGCACTCGTGCCTGTTCATATGATTTAGAATCATAGAATAGTTTGAGTTGGAAGAGACTGTTAACAGTCATCCGGTCCAACCCCTAGAGCAGGTTGCTCAAAGGCCCATCTGTAGCCACTGGAATAGGCAGATTTAAACTCTTTGCCAGCACTGTGAAGTAAAAGCTCACACAGCTAGAAAAATAAGTGTGTCACTTCGGTAGCTTCATGGCAGAAGGCTTAGCAGGTCTTTGCCTAAAAGCCCAATATTCTCACCCACTCTGTAATGGCAGAAGGACTCTCTGTCTGTCTGGGTCCAAGGAGATGTTCTGTGCTGTCAGAGACCCGGCTGTCCAGCCAGCCGGCAGCCTGTGGCTAAGTTTGGCATTGAAGCTGCATTTTATACTGACTGAGTGGCTGCTTTTTGACTATTTGGGGGCTTAAGTGAATTATTTTGTTGAAAGGAAGGAATTGACCGTGAGATACCCGCTGCTGCATTTGTGATGGAGAGAAGACACAGGAGCATCTGTTTTAGATAATGCTTTTTGGAGTGGTTTCCTTTTGCTATGGTATGTTGTGGTCACTAGGTGCGTGTTAATCTTGTAGGGTGATGAAAAAATTGCCTAACAGGGATGTAAAGATGTAAATGTTTAGACTTTGCTGGCCTAAAACATACACTGTATAAATGTTCACGGAAAAACAGAAAGCACAGGTTGTTTGCAAGCTAGGACGTGTCCTGTTGTATGTTTACTCTGGGTTTTTTTCTTCACCGTGTGCTTTCCTCCTTTTAAAATAAGGACACCCTAGCATGTATTTGAATTAGAAAAATTGCTAGCCATTTTAAGTGTCAGTTACTGTTTTGTTTGTTGCCTGTTTCTTCCTTCAGGAATTGGACTTGTGCAAAGGCTGTATGGAGTTAGTGCTGCTGCAGGTCCTGGCAAAGAGTTTGATCCTGTTACATGGATCATATCAATTTGTTATCTTGGATGTTTTGAAGTCTCTGCAACAAGCCAAAAAGAAAAAAAAAAAAAAAGTGTGCTTTGATAAGCTTCAAATATAAATTATCTGGTTGTAAAAGGGGAGGAAGACGAGATGAAGATAGAGAGGAACTAATAGCAGAAAACTGTTCTTCCAGGACAGCTGTTTTCAAAGTTCAGATATTTGTAGGCTGGCTTTTTCCAGAGTCTGTTTGCTTTTTATTCTTGAAGACTTAAAAAATGTGTTTGTAAACTTTCTGGAGAAGTTCTTCTTCCTCAGTCCTTTCACATGGCAAGTAAACATCATACATGAACACCTTCAGTTTTGCTAATCTGAATATGTAAGCATTATCAGCAGTTAAGTATCAGGAGGTGATTTAATTTAATTTCACCCTGTTGTGTAGGTTCTGACTCTGAGTTACAAGACTTTTGCAATGCATTTTCAAGCTCTTTTCTAAGGTTGAGAGGTAGAACTTTGTGTAGTTCACTTACACAAACTACTTTGTGAGACTTTAGGGTCTTTTGAACTTAGGTTGTTTTGAACAGTCCTGGTGAATAAATTGAATACAACCATAGTGTCTAATGGATTTTTTTTTCCTGTCCTTATAGCTTGGTTAAGTTGTCAGTTTTAAGTTCATAATGTAATGACTTTTAATTTTCTGATTGTGTCCTTCCTTTATTTAAATGAGGAATTGCTGTATTTAGGTTATTTTACCATATAAGAAGGTGTGTGTGTATATATATATATTTTTTTTTTTTTTTTTTTTTTCAATAGTATTCTGTGGTCAACTGTGCAATTTTCAATGCTTTGTTTCAGATCCCTTTGGGAACCTTTGGGGCTGTAAGTTTTATAGCAGAGGAAGTCCTCTGTCATGCTTGAGGGAATGTATTTTAAAAGCTTGTGGTAGAACAAGGATTATAAAATACACAAAGCATGAATACACAGAAAAGAGTTCCAGGAAGTTGGAAGCTTTAATGTCTGAAAGAAAGGTCTGGGTGCAGAGAGATAATTCATAGTAATTTTAAAGAGTGTTTTTTGTTCACTGACACAATTTACAAGATAGGCTTTCTTCTGAAATCTGGATGTTTCTCTAACAAGAATGTTTTCTTTCAAAAAATATGGACTTGGTTTTTTTGTTGCTAGTGATGAAGCTTTTTCTTCCCAAGTTTGAATGGCATACAGTCCTATGTTTTGTTGAGAAGCAGACTGAGTAATGACTGTCAATGGAAAACACTAACAGTTGCAGAACTTTTAATTTGGGTTTGTCTAGTATGAAATCTAGAGTTTTGATCAAAATCTAGCATATAATTAGAAATGACTTAATCTGTTTGAGTTTGTCAACCAAGAATCATTTGCAGCAGAAAACTTTTGTCATTGGTTTTCGTGGCAGTTGCTTGTCTGCCTCTGAGGTTTGTGAAAGCAACAAGAACTGTTTCAGCTAATGTGTGGACAATATTAGAAATCTTTAACAGTAATGATGGGCAAATATGCGGTTTTGGTTTTGATATTGAGAGATCTTCTGATGTCACACGTGTAAACTTGTGAAGACATCGCTACTAATTGCTTTATTTTGTATTTGAATACTTCAGTTGAACCTCAGGCAGCTGCAGATCCCAGCAGTGTCAAACTTTTCACAATTTCATTGATTAAATGTATAGGTGAGGTAGGAATTTATTGACAACACAGTATTATTCTAATGTGGGAACTTCACTAGTGCAGACTTTGCATACTGCTGTGTGGGATGTTCTTAATTTGCTCCTCTTGCTCTTTATTTTCTATTTGCTTTTCATCCCATTTTCAAGAGATAGATAGATTTTAATAGTCTTGTTCCATCAGTTTTTCTCTCTACAAATTGCTTCTTTCCTGCTCTTTAAAAACCAGCGTAAACTGTTTTTTACTCTAAAAGGTGATGAAACATGAGGTACAATAACATCAAACCTGTTTGAAATGTTTGGTAACTGTAGCTTTGACATGAAAAATGTAATGTGTTAATTGAAAGCAAAAGTAGTAGAAAGAGGTCTTTTATTGGGCTGGTTAATATATTGGAAAAAAGTTACTTTGGGCATGCAGTTGATGTAAGAGGAAAGGCCTGTTTTGGAAAGCTGGGTGTTTGGTTTGTTTTTTTTAACACACCTGTAGGACTCAGCTCATAGGAGGTATTATTGCCTGCCGGCCCTGATTTTTATTTTCTTTAATTTTTTTCTAATAGGCTGTCATGCAGCATTAGCAAATGAAACATCGTTTCAATACAGATCAATAGTCTCTTAACCCAGAGATAACATCTCTGCGCAGTTCTCCTCTATCTAAAAAAAACCCAGCATGTCTCACGTTAGGGACCATAAGATGCGGACTTAATGCTTTTCTGACATTCTCAGCAGAGTTTTGTTGCTGTGACTTCTTAAAAGTAAAAATCCTATGTATGTATGTATTTTACACTACAGGAGACAGAGATTAGCGTTGGCCTGCAAGCCTCGTGGATAATGTGACATTCATGTGGGTAATCCCTGTTTCACTTCAAGAGTTTTTCTCTGTTTTTAAAATCAGTAGAAGTAGCACAGGTATGTTCTAGACTGCTTGACTAGTATCACACTATGCATGTAGTAAACCAGTATAAATTCCCCTTTAAAAGTATGTTTTGGATCTATCTGTTTTAATACTTAGCACTTTTGGTTGGTTGTTTTTTTACATTGCTTCTTGAATCTATAATGTGGATGATTAAAATGCTGCTTAATTATCACAGCTTTACTTGACAGTAAAATTGACATGATGGTTCTCATCTGTCATACAATAGTTTCATGAAATATAGTTTATTGCCTGCTAATGGAATATGAGGTCTTTTATGTATTTAAATTTTGTTAATATAAGTAACTTGATACCCAAGGTTTCAGAATATTTTAGTAGCTTGTCTTTGTAAAATTCAGTGGTGAATAATTACTTGTTTGGTTTTGAAAATTTTAACGCATAAATTACTTATATATAAACTAATGACTTTATTTGGTTAACCAAATACCGTAGGTGTGGACACAGCTTCATATTTGATTTTACAACATGGCAGTTAGTCTTAAAAAAATGAAAATATTTTTATATACTTCAGTCTATCCTGAACTATTTATGGGAAAAGTTGGTAATTGGGAGCACTGCAATGCTCAGCTTCCACTTTGACTGAATTTTTTATTTTCTTCCCTCTCTTCAGTGTTGCTAACATTAAGACACTATGAAGCTGAGGAAGGTGAACTTTGACTTTCAATTTGCAGTTTCTAATTCAAGTTCACGCAATGTAGGCCTAAAAAGACACTATTTGGGGGGGGGGAAAAGTAGTGACAGCTCTTGCATTTTTTGGTAAGGTGGTTTTGTGCTGTGTTCTGTTTAAACCTGAGGCAGGTGATAGAGGAAGTCATAGAGTTCCTGAATTCTTAACTTGACACGGTGCAGGAAACAGAGCAACAAGCTGCTATTGCCCTGAACACACTGGCTTAAGGTTTTACTTTACAAATACTTTTTTAAAAAAAATAAACTTCATAAACATCTGTTACACGAGCAATAAAAACTACTGAAAATGTTAAAGCATTTTAAGTGTGTCTTGCTTTCATCTGTATTTTATAGTACTTGAACAGTGCGGGGAGCAGGTCTCTGCCATTACTTCAGTTGCTTTTTCCTCCCATTTGTTTTTCTTCTCTGACTCATTCTGCATGCAGTAGATGGTATCTCTGTTATAGTCCTAATCCAGTAGCTAAGGCCTAACAGTAATGCTTCACACAGTGTAACGTGACACATTGGATCCTACCATAATTAGCTGCATAAAGTAGGTAAAGTAGCATCAGTGAAGTTGGAATGACCAGATTCACACCCTTGAAGCCTGGAGGGTCATTCATAAAATCTGGTTTGATCCTTTGCGATTGTGACCAAAGTGTTTTCCTCAGAAGTTGGATTAAAGGATTTTAAGAACCCAATTACTGAAATCGATGGTCAGTATTGTTTTTCTAACAGTAAACTCTTCTAGAATTTAATTACCTTTAGGTTATCGCATTTCAAGATTCAGTTTTCAGATAACCAGTCTTGCTGTTGAACATGCTGCTGAGAGGCTGGGATAATTATTTTTAATTCCCATATGTGAAGACTATGACAAGAATATAACTATTTGGGCCAAATATTCTATATTAACCCATAATAGTAGCCTGTCCTGCTTTATTGCTAGCTAGTCTGTGTCCTGTGGTACGCCTAGAGCTGTGCACATTTTAAGACTTTGCAGGCAAAAATCTATAGGATGCAGATAATGCAAATCTTTTGAACAACAGGGAGGGGGAGGTGGAAGAGGATTCAAGAAAAGGTGAAGTAGAGTCTTTGTCTCTGAAATTTGTCTAGCAATGAATATATATATATAATGTATATACAGAATAAATATTTGACACAAATAGGTGGGGTTTTTAAGGATAATTCATTTACTTAGTGTTATTACTATGTCACTGTAACTGCAGTCTGTTTTCTGTAACTTAACTAATATTAATGTATAACTTACGGTTTGAAGCGAGTGAAGCCTTTTGTTACATCTATACAGTATTTTGAGAGCACTTAAGTCTGTCATCCAGTCCCTCTCTGCCATCCATTCAGAGACTGGATGGTCCCAACAAAAGTGCTGCCCTCAATTTAGATGCAGAATTAAGAGTGGGTAGATTACTGTGCTGTACAGCTTATCTGGAGCAGGTGTTTGCAGCTTCTCACAGTGCTTGCATTACCTTCAGTGTGTTATTGGCTTAATGGGATCTTAGGGACATGTCAGTCAAGATACAGTGTAATGCTAGAACTAAAACTCAGGTTTATTTCCTTTTTCGCCTACCTTCTCCAGTCCATCTTTGACACTCGTGTGTATTCTTGCTGAATACAGAGTTCAAAATAGCTGGATTTCTCCTGAAAAGATTTAACAATATGAATTTATCAGAGATATGTAATAATGGAAAGCTAAATGAAGTGCAGGGAAGAAGCACTTAACTCAATCTTATGTGGTAATTAAGCTCTTGTAGTGGTTTGGGGGATTTTTTTTAATTTATTCAACTGCATATATTGGATTTTCTTCTTAGAGGCAATGACTACTTAGCAGCTAGTAGGTACTTCATTTCTAGACATAGAATAATCCAGTTTTTCTACTTACTTATTGGCTTTTAAAAGTAAAATAAAAAGTTAGGTTCCAATTTTGTGGAGCTTAGCAAAGGAAAGAGTATTCAAAATTGCTTGTGGTTTGTTTTTTGTTTTTAAATGGAGGCTTTTTTTCTTGTAACTACCTTCATTGAAACGAAAATGCTTTCAAGCACATTTTAAGTAAGCAAATAGAGATATCATCATATATACAGTCTATGGGAAGGGTTATTTGTGGATTGAATCCATCATAAAGAGCTGTTAGAATAAGACAAGGTCTGACTATATTTCACTGTGGGAGAAGTTCTTTTCTTTACTCTTCTGTACCAGTTCTGGTAAAAATTGGGCTGGCAGTATATGCAAGAATATATANAGGAATTTCTGCCTGTAACATCTGTTTTTCTGGAAAACTTAAGATGAGAACTAGAATGACTGAAACCGTGTTCATGTCATTTTTGATAACATACATTCTCAGAATGCTTTACTAGATCTATTCATTATGACAGGTAAATAATTTTGCTGGAATATATCACAGATGCTGGCCACTGGAAACAACTATCAGAAAACTGAGTCTTTTAATTTTTTTAATTTAGCATTTATTTTTTGTGATGAAAAGCTCCTATTATAATAACATCTCTCTCTGTGTTAAGACTGATGGTTGGAAAACTTGCAGCTGCTGCTTTAGAGACTTTTGTGCATGAAGATAAACACACATACAATTTTTAACGTGGATATTAGCCTTTATTTCAGTTCGAAGTAAGACGTTGTTACAAGAAATCTCTTATTTATATCGCAGTTTGGAGGTATTTCTGCACTATAAGCTGCAATGTGTAATTATCTTAAGATTTTCTTGTTTGTTTTATATTTGTAATTGAATCGACTTTTTTCAAGTGTTAAGAAGTTTCATCATGTTATGATACTTCTGGCTTCTAAATTTACTTTCTCTATAATTTATGATCAATTTCAGGAAAAGTTTGTGGGAAATAAGTATAGATAAGGAGGAAGTGATTACCTGCATGCATTGCTGAAAATGAAGTTTATCTTTTGGTTTGTTTATTGCTTTAGAAATCTCCTGTAACTTGTATGGAAACTCACAAATAGTTTGTTGTGGTTAAATACCTCATGGGATTTTTCTGCAAAATACTTCTGTGTTAATGGGGAGACATCTAGTTTCTCATTGGGAAAGTAGAAAAGGTGAAGCGTTTCATCTGCAGAAATTGAAAACAGAAGCTGGTTTTCATAGGTGTCGAGTTAAACTTCAGTTTTTTATTTGGAAAAATCTGGCTGGATAATTTAATCCTCATTAAGATGCATTGATGATAAATATGACTTTGAGGTGTTTAATTAACTACATGGGAAGGGTAATTAGAATATAGATTACTACAAAAACTTCAAGTAATTGGTTTTTTTTCTGATAATAATTTGGGAGATTATTTTAACCAGCGAATGGGGAAGGCTGATGCTAGCTGAAGAGAGTTTGTGTTGGCTGTTTTAGGACTATACATTGATACAAAGACATCTTCCATTTGTAACACCTCTCAGTACTCCCATTTACTTTATTTCATATAATTTAAATAAAGCAATAAGTAAACATAAAATGTAACTGTTCTTGAAAGCACATACAGGACTTGGCTATGTTTTCATTGCTACCATTTTTCTCTTCATTGTCAGGGTTGATCACTCAGACAATTAAAGTGGGTTAGAAACACTGTCTTTTCGTAAATGACATTACCACAGATTCTGCAATATTTATGATTTACAAGAGCTTAACATGTAACTATACATTTTCAGTCTTGACTGTAAAGAAACTGAGAATTCCTAAGAGTGTTATTTTTGTTCTGCTTGACTGCAATGTTATTGTAGGAGAAGGCTTGCATAACCAAACTTGTCCAGCAACGTGTTTAATGTACTTGGAAAACATTAACTTCTTTCTGTGGCTGTATTTGTTGCTCCTGTAAGTTTGTTGCATGGTTTAATTATGGGATACGAGTCCACAGTTGTTTTTTACCATAGGGTGAAAATAACTGTATTTTGGAGATGGCTTTCTTTGTTTGTTTGTTTTTTTTTAATTAAATTGAACTATCAACTTTCTGGATTCAAGATGCTTATTTTAGAGAAAGGGAATAATAATTGTTGGTTTGTGCTGTGAATTAGCCTTCTGCCCTTGGCTGCAGAGCAGGAGCTGGGATTTGCACAGAGTGGCTGGTCCTGGTTGCTCAGGGCTGGAGGCTGGTCACTGGTGTTTAGAGCCGTCATCTGGTGTTGGCCAAGATCTCGGTGACCCACCACTTATCCCAAAAGCAGTTACCATTGCAGGTTGCTTCATGTGCTTCCATGTATTCTTTTATATTACACTGGGATTAATAAACCTTTTTCAGTAATCTGGGCCTTTAAAATACAGTTTTAGATACAGGCCACGATTGGAGGAAGAGCAGCAGAGCAGGTACTACTAAGTCAGCTGCTCACCTTTCTTCTGTTCTCCATCCATGGCCCATTAGACCAGGGATTTGCAAAGCTGTTTCCTTACAGCTTTACTGAGTATGTGGCACATTACACTAGGGCACATAAAATGACTTAGGCTGGTGCCTGTGGTGTGACTCCTATAGAATGGCTCCTTCCTTCGGGAGCTGTCTGCAGAGTAATGTTGAAGGCCATGTAATTGGAAAGTAGAGAGCCTGGCTTTCACTGCTTGGGACTCCCAGGTGGTGGCAGTGCCCTGGGGCTTTATTTGGTCGTTTGAGCTCCAGTTGACTAATGGTTGTGGTGTCCAAACACTCAGCTGTTTATCCTGGCCTTGGCACAGTTTCCATGGTCAGCTGGCTCTGTCAAGGACAGCCTCAGCTGGGGCTCCTTGCACGCTGTAAACACAAACTGTGAACTCCAACTCTGTTACTGGTTTAATTTCACTTGTAATTGCTTGATTTTTACAATTTTAAGTTTTTATTTGTGAACTCGATGCAAATTGGCACACTCACAGGTTTAACTTTCATGGGATGAATTTCCAAATTGCTGTTGGGGCATCCAGCATATAACCTGATGATATTGTGAAGAAATAGCATGAAAAACAACTGTAACTTTAATCTAAAACTAAGCACCTCTCTGATTTTATAATGAACAGCAGGGTAGATGTATGTGTTACCATTGCTTCTTGCATAACTTCTATGGCTGTTGGGAGACAGATTTATAGTGCAGAAAAGAGCAGGTCTGATTTGCTGGAGGACATATAGGTACTCAGCAATAGCAATGCCTATTGTACAGTCTCTGATAGCATTCAGAGTTCTCATTATTTTGTGAAAAAACTTTAAAATGCAATTTCATCCTCATCACAGACAACTTTAGGGTGAAATTCCTGTCATCTCTTCTGTATAGCTGACAACATTCAACGGAGACCTGGGCTTGGGTTTAGAGCGTACAATATGGTTTGTCAGAGACAATAGTTGTTGGATTTCATCTGGAAATTTATACCTAAGTGGAGAAGAAATGTTAGGGGTTTAAGTTATGAAGCATAGGAGATGATAATCTGAGAATTAAACCTAGTTTACCAACTCTACCTCAAGCATGACCTAGGTTATTCAGATGATGTGCTAGGCTTTCTACAGAGAGGGAACTTGATATGAAAAGGACCTGTAATTACTTGTGCTGCTATGCAAAGTCACTTAAGTAAAAATAATAATTTTTGTATTCAGGTTGTTTTTTTTTTTTTTTGCAGTTATAAAAGAGTTTGGGTTTGGGTGGGGGTTTTTTTTGCTTGTGTTTGTTTTTTTCTGGATAGCAAGCATAAAAATAAATGTTATTTTATGCTGTTTTATCATCTTCTATGTTTGAAGCTTGAACAATTGGGTAGCAAGATCGATCTATATTGTAACACTTGAAAGAATAGTACTCTGCTGGACAGTGATTAAATATCAAATTTTCCACAGGGTCTCCAAGCATGGCTTGACTTGGAGCACTAGGAGTGCAGGGGCTGAGAATGGGCAAGATTCTTTTGCTTTCTCCAGGCAGATCAGGAGCTGAACCCTGGAGACTCCTGTGATGCTCCTCTTTAGCAGGGCTTCAGCAGAAGAGAAGTAGAACATATTTAGAAAAAGGGAATGGTAGTGTAAAATAGAGCCAGGTGAAAAGTTCTTTTTTTGACCCCTGAGGGAGGAAAGGGGAGAAGAGACTGTGATATATATCTATATATAAATCATGTAATCACCTGGGTTGTTTTGGTAAAATATGAACGTAGTGCCAAATAAATAGTTTAAAATTTAGCTGCTAGAAAGTTATAGAACATAAGACTGAATACTTCGTATACAGCTGTAACCTGTTTTCACCTTTCTGTTTGTCTTTGATAATTCGATAGCTGCATGTTTTATGTAGTGACAACCATTCCTGAGTAAGAAAGCCCATCTTCTGGATAAAAACCCTAACAAAGCAAACAACATGGTATGATTAACTTCAGACTGTATATCAACAACACTTTCAAGACAATAGGAGTGTATAGTGGTTTATATAGAAATACTGTTCAGAAATCACTTAAAGATTACCTCTTCTGTTTTCCTCTCCTTTAAAAACAAAAGAAAATAAAAAAAGCCAAAGAAAGCAAACAAAACCCAACCCCCTCACCTTTGGGAAAGAGTCGGAAAATACTGCTGACTGATCTCCAGGGGAAAAAATGCAATGTGCTGGCTAAGTAGATGAGTCTGGCAATTTACAGTTTTTATTTTAGAAAATACATAGTAGCAAATCATCAATTAGCTTACAAAAAAAAAATAGTACAAGAGAGTACTTGTTGAATGCTTTTGTGTGGCTGATTTCTGAGTTTTCTGTGAGAAGGGAATTGTTTTAGCTCTGCTAAGTATAGATCACACATCATTACGCTAGGATGGATCACTGCACTGCTTTGTTGTCTTTAGTGCTCTATACAATTTCGCATCTCATGGCTCTTCATACATTTCACGTTTGTTTTTTTTGTAGTGATGTGTGAGTAGATAACGATGTTTCAGAATTTAAGTAATTTTATTCTAAATAGTTTAGTCTCTTCAGTTGCTTCAAGAAAAGCCAGACTGTGTTTTAAGGCAGATAGACAAATAAGGGGAAATTGCAAAATAGCCCTGACATTGGTGTTGTCTAGCTTGGCCAGCAGTCTAGGAAACACTCATATTATGCAAGTCTCTTTGTAGTCAGCCTCTAATAAGTGAGGTATGATTTGGTAATTGGTATGGTAATTAACCTGGAAAACTATCCTCTGCTTCGCTTGCCAACTGGCTTTATAGGTTCTGATGTTAATTGGTAAACTGATCCAGTGAAGAGAGGCTTGAAATGTTTACAGGCTTGACTGTAATTCATCTCTTATTTCAATGAATGGCTTTTTTCTGTTTGTTGGGGGGGGTTGTTGTGTTGGGGTTTTTTTGTGAAAATGGGGTGTTCTTTTTGGATATAAATTTCTGGCTTCGTGATTTTATGTATGCCAGGCTGTAAAATATTGACATACTTTTAATGTTAATTCTGGTTTCCTTACCTGTAGCACTTGTATACGTATGCTATTTGACAGAATGTGATCTGCATTAACTTAAGAGGTTTTTTTTACGTTGAGAATAAACCAAATTGTTTTATTGTAGTGAAACTTCTATGGTAAATAAAGAAATATGTAGGAAATCTGTAAGTGGGCGAGGTCTTTACTGGTTACAGATGTCAAACTTGTCACTGCCTCACTGCTTTATACTAGGTGTTTGGGTTTTCTACTGACGTAAGCTAAGGCAGTGGCCCATGCCTACCTGAAGTATACATTGCATGGGTTACCTGTGATTTTCTTTAGGATGTCCATGTTTAGAACATTGAAGCCCCTCTATATATGTATTTATGTTCCGGTTTACAATGTGCTAATTTTACAACGTATTCTTTTCTACAAGAAGTATTTTTTACTATAGATACTTGGGGTGTATTGAGGTATTCGTGATGATGTTGGTTTATCTGAAAAAGCATAGATGAAATGTAGTGAATTATAAGAGCTGTTATTAAACATAACTTTTGTTTTATAGGTTATTCAGCAATAGTTATGAACTCCCGTTTACGAGCCTTAGGTGGGAGGATAAATAATATACGAGCATCAGAACTACCAAAAGAGAAAACCCGATCAGAAATTATCTGTAACGTCCACTTTTTGGATGGCTCAGTACAAAGCTTCAAAGTCAACGTAAGTTTGGAAAACTACTTTTTCTTTTTAAAAAAATACAGAAATTTGTTTGAAAGCTGAAATCAAGTGTGGGACCCTGAGGCATGGGGTTTCCAAAAGATGTTGAAGATGTAGCTTTGCCATTACAAACTGCAGAATCACTGGTGATGAAATGGATTTATGAAGTGCTATTTTAGTTTTCTTTAAACTCAACTGTCTGAAATGTCATAAAATCATGGCATGCCAATTGTATCTGAAAAAAAGGTCTTCTGTATGATATGGGAGTCACGAAGAAACAGATCTGGTGATCATTATCAGCTATGAATAAGTATTTTGTATTTAAAGGGGACTGTCAAATTTGGATGTGCTCCTCCTTTTGTCCTGTCAGAGGACTGGTGGTGCTAAAAGGAGGAGGCTTTGTTAGTTCCTGTAATTTTTTCTGAAATGCAAAGATGATGTAAATAATGATGGCATCACGGCTTGATAAGAGAGTTCTGTTCAGTCTTTGATACCTCAATGTAGTCTCTTTATTTGGGAACAGGGAGGGAAAAGGGATTAATGGAGGTTTCCACTCTACTTTTTTACTGTATTTTATTCTGTAAATAATTAGGTTTATAACCTTCAGTGCTGATTAAAAGTATTAGTTAATTTTAAATGAAAACAAGGAAATACCTTCACTCCTCAATCAATTTTCAGAATTATCTGACCACGTGGAAAAACTGTGGATGAATTCAAGTGTAATTGTGTGAAATGGTGTATATGATACTTGTTTGATCCAATTTATCCTGTTTGAGAGGAAGTATTTTGTTGAAGAAGCTGTGTTGTTTGGTCTTAGATTATGCAATGCTTTCTCATAGGAGATTAAAAATTTCACCTGGAAACTGTATTTTCCAAAGCATTATTACAGTTGGCTTTGCAGACTGATTTAATTTTTGAACTTTTTCTGTTGGGTATTTATAGAAATAGATATGATTTTATAGACGAACAGATGCTTTTAATATTAATATGTACAGAATTAGTCTCATATTTTAGTATACATTTTATATACTATATATGTGTGTGTATACATGAAGTAGATAACATTGGGGAGTGGGGTACAAGAGAGTAGATATATAAGAGAAAGAGCAACACATTAGTACTCAATTTCCATTGTTTGTCTCCAGCGTGCTGTATGGGATTGCTTTGTTTGTCAATGAGCTAGTGTAATTGCCCTCCCTCCTTGCATGAGGATCTTTGAAAATTGAGGAATTTGAAACTTTTTGAATTCCATGTATACTAGTATATTCTTCCTTGTAAACTCACCTTTAGATGCAGTGCTTGGCTTGAAGTCCAGTGCTGTACAAGTGAACTTTGCTTCTCATTTCATCCTTTAACATGAATGCAATATGATAAGGAAGAACCATTTTGAACCTCCAGACCCAGCTGACTTCTCTCCCTGCCTTCAGCGTACTCCCAGAGTATCCCTGCTGGTTACCTCCTCCATCAGGAATCAGAAGGGTCTCCTTTACTGCAGCTGTAATGCTGAACCGCTGTTGCAGATCCATTATTGCTTTATTGAAACAAAGCAGGGAGGGTGGCTACTCCACTATGTTATGGGTTAATTCAAGGAAGAGATTTACTGGGAGATTGGGTTCTTTGAGTACTGAGCTTTCATACCAGTCCGGAGGGAACCTGCACTTATCTGTCAGGATGGCCCTTCCTGATTATTTGACATTCATGTCTGCTGAAGAACAGGCTTTGCAGTGCTCTGGTTGTGTTGCAACGTCCAGTTCTCAAAAAGGTTTGAAGCCAGCTGCAGAAAATTTGTATCCAAGTTTTGCTTACATAAACAGAAGAATTCAGCTTAGTGAAGTTTTTGCCTGCCTGTGCATGTGTTTTTATTTCAATTGCCAACATCATTCAGTTATGTCTGTGAACAAAGAGTAACTCAGGTCTGTGGTCAGTCTGGGAATCAGCTAAGCACATACTGAAGCAAAGTAAGTTTTACTCTGAAGAGATTTTCCCTACTAGTGAAGTCTTTGTGTTGCGTTAGAGCAACTGTTTCTCATACCAACACATTGATTTATAGATCTGATTTTGCTCCATACTTTATTTCTGGATGCCAGGTCAATTAATAATTCTATATTTCTAAGAAATAAAATATACATATCACATAGCATGATTATCTATAAGACAAATTAAAAGCAATGTATTTAATGATGTTGTAATATACTATTAAAATGAAGGTGCTTTCTGAAATCAGTAGACGTAGATACATTGCTAAAAGACATATTATGTTTTGTGAATATTGTAATATGTTTTCTAGTTTATTTACTTAGTTTTTACTGTTATTGCTGATCTCTGTTGAATTTTTGTCTCTTGAGTTAGGAGAATCAGATCACTTCTTTTAAAGCACAGGGCATAGCATTTTCTCTTTAGAACAACTTAAAGAACTTAAGTGTATCAGTAGAAAATTAAGGTTAGGAATTTTTCAGGGTTGTATGTTTGTGGGCTGGTGGCAGCTGGTTATGATTTATGAAAGCTCTATGTTTGGATATATGTTACACTTTGTACAAATATTAGGCTAATCTTCATGTACATATAAGTATGCTTTACATTCATAGGCAGTATTATACTTGGCTAACACAAATAGTGGAAAGTGAATTGGGAAAAGCAGAATATTCAAAGCTTGGCCTTTGTCCATTTAATAACGTAAGTGGAATTGAAGACTGTTTCCATTCTAATGGCAAGAGACTGAAAAATGCTGAGTTTTGCTTTGTCATGTAGCAGCTATCTGAACACAGAATTCTCCCTGTAAGAGGATTTCTTTCTCTCAAAGGCATAGGGGGATTATATATTAAAAAAAAAAATCAAAGAAAATAAACATAAGGGTAAAAGAAACTGGAGAGATATTTCCTTTGTGTTTAAGTAAATAGATATTCCTAAATTGTCATTTCTAATAGTTTGTTGGCACTGAGGTAGATTTAAATTTAATACAAAGATGGTAGATTAGTCTAAATTTACAATCTGTTGACACACTGCAAAGAACAGCTTAGGTATTTTTTAAACTTTGAACTAGTACTACGTGACATCTTTAAAATTATGGTAGAACATTAATGGTATCTCCAAATACTGAACCATTTAGAGAACAGGGAGAATTTCCAAAGTTCTTTCATTCTGTAGCAAAAGGATCTTTATAGAGCCCACACCGCTGATTTTCATGAAATTTAGTTAGCAAACTGCATGGGCTTGTGAAACTTACGATGTTAGAGCTGTAGATCTCTTTACCATTCTGCTTGATGGTACTTTCTTTTCCCAGTGGTTGCATCTGTAGCAATATCAATGAAAGCCAAATATCCTAAAACTAGTCAAAGGAAGAAGGAAGGTGGATTTTGCTTATGGAAATAATCTGAAGGACTTTCTATCTATTGAGAAATCTGAAGATAGCTGCATGATTTCATTCCTGCAAATTTATTCTTAAGCAGTTTTTACGTCATCATTATCAAAAAAGTTCACATGTGAGTACAGATGGACACATTCCACTACATTGCTTACAGTCCAAACAGAAATATATGTTAACTTGGCAAGGCTGAAATGGCCTTTCTTGTCTTTCTCCCGTTATGTGTTTGAGTATTTAGATGCAACGTGTCTGAGATCCAGGCAAACAACAGAAGTCACACGTAAGCTGAAAGTTGGAAATGTTCTTTCAAAAACACATTTGAGACAAAGACTTGACTGCACTTGGTACCTAGTGTTGCACTTGATTTTAATTGTATCCAGGTTTTCTTGAACCTTCCCGGTATATTTCAGGTGTTTGAATTTTGCGATAAGTTTAGTTCACTTCTGTCTCTTGTGTTTCCTCTGTCTTGTTCTAAGGCTATAGTGCATAAACTTTCCATATGGGGAAAATGTTAGTGGTCATTCTAGTACATACAGAATGTGCTCACATACCATGTTTGGGAGTGTTTAATAGGTGTATATTGAGCAATAACACAATTTATTTGTAACTTTTGGTATAAACATGCAGGAATTTCCCATTATTGCTCTACTTTGACTCATCTAGCAGGAATGAAGTAGGCCTCAATTTCCAGTAAATTGACTTTTGTGAAGGGATAAAATTTACAGTATCAGATCACTTCTGTATTGCACTGTCTTTCTGAGTTGATTGTTATGTCTTGGTACCTGTGATTTTGGCTTTCAGTAATAGGATCTCCTTCTAGAAATAAAATGATTAGGCAGTAACAAAGAAAAAAGTTTCACAACGTGAAATTCAAATAACAGTGAATGTTTTTCCTTTCCCACCATCTCAGTTAAGCTCCTTTTCCCAGTATTTAAGAAAGACCATGATTGTTATAATTTACACCAACAATTACTATTGGCATGTTTAAAATATTGGTCGAGATACAAGTCGTAAAGGTCCTTTTAGATTGTGGGTGTGAGTTTTATAATTTTAAATGACTCACAGTAAAATGCAAGGATGCAGAATTGTTGGAATTTTGTCACTAAGTTTTCCTACTGGGTATTGTTTGATGATACAAGATAGTTTAGTGCTAATGTGTGTCCCTGCATGTTGGAAGGACTGCTGTATGAAGTTCCAGGTTGGCAACAAATCCTTAGTTTTATATTGAGGCAGATCACTATACTCTGATTGGAAAACAGTAAGACAGTATGACATTTGATGATGACTTTGAGGATAGTGAGAAAGCGATCTGACCTATAGCAAGCTTGTTAGTCTTAGCCCTTCATGACGCCTGACTTCATAATAAATACTGAAGAAAAGAATTAGTGGGGGAGAGATTTTTTTTTTTTTCCAAAGTTAGAACTGGAATGACAGATCACATGTATATGTTTGTTTTAAATAATTTTTGAGGTAGAGGAAATGCAGTGGGTCAAAACTCCGTGGGCTTGGTTAAATATTTTGTGTGACCTTTAAATAGGAAAATACTGTGCTGGAATATATAGGATCTAGAACGGTTATTGCGTGGGCAGGAAGTTGGCTCAAGAAGTGACAGTAGATCTTACTGAAAAGGAGATGCTGAACAATGCAAGGGCATTAATAAAATTCTTGACTGTCAAACTTCATTAACATGTTGATAATGAATCTTTTCCAGTAAACCAAAAATGTAAAGTTTGAGACATTATTAACAATATAAAAGATACAGGAATGTGAGGTAGCCGGTAGGTTATCTTGAACACAGAGTAATTGCAGTGGGGGAAATCAGTGGTGTAAACTAACAGCTTTCATACGATGAGGTAATGTTTTTTTAAGCTCTATTTTCAGTTGCAAACAATGAGGTTAACACTGGTATTTTGTAGGCTGAGCTGCTCATGTGTTACTGTTCTTAAAAAAGTGAGCGCTATTACACACCAGGCAGGAATCTTCGGCCAGTGTCAAGGAAGTATCAACAGTGTTAGTCTTGGCATCAAAGCCACCCTCCGGTAAATGTCATATGTGGACCCTGGCTACTTGCAGACAAAAGAGGGTAGTTCCATTCAGGGAGGCACAGAAAGTACAACTAGGATGCTGTGCAAAAGTCTGGACCTAAGGAAAGAAGAGGATGTTCTGTTTATTCTAGCTAAAAGAAATCTTGCACGCACTGAATAAAAGCATCAGGTGGAGTAAATAGATTCCAGGAAGAGAAAAGGACAGGGTTAGCAGAACAGCAAATAAATTAGCTGTGTGTAAAATTAGTGTGGAAATTAAGTGTAGCGCTTTGTTCAAGCTCATAGGCATATTGGAACCAAAGGACACAAGGCTGTTTGGTGGATGACAGTTACAAACTCAATTAGGGAAGGATGACCTCAAGTAGCACATGGGGGGCAATGGATATTGTGTCTGAAGTGAGATTGAATTTGCAAAAGCTTAGGTGGTACTTAACTGTGAGGTTATCATTGCCAGAAAGTGGGCCAAAGCTCTTGCAGAGGAGAGGGACAGGGAGATGTGCTCTATATTGCATTGTCCTCTTGAAGTGTTCCTTTGTACCACTTACCTTGTAGAAGTTAACAACTGAAAAGGATTATTTGCGTATTTACTCCTCCACTCCAAAAAGCTAAGAGCCCTCACTTACGTTTATGCAGTTCTTAGGACAGTGGGTCTTGATCACCCCAGCTCCTAGGCAGTACTTGATATTAAAATAATGAAGGGGTTCTTTATCTTCAAAATTGTGTGGCTTACTAGAAATTAAACTTGACTAATCTAAATTCCCTAAGCGTAGCAGGAAATTCTTGTGGCTCAGGCAGAATATAATAGGTGTTAGTTATGACTGCTTTAAATATTAATCTTTGGCCTATCCAGCATATGGTGAAATGTATTTTAAGGCAGATTTACATGGCGGTGAATGGGGTGGCTAATGCAAAGCTTTTAACAGTTCAGAATAAGGATTGGTAGATGTCAGCAAGATGAAATAAACAGAAACTTCTTTTCAGGGTGGAAACAAGCAAGCCTCTTGGAAATGTTTTTGGGTTTTTTTTTTTTTGGTAGAAAAAACTTTAATATTCTGAAAATTATCTTAACAGCATGTGTCACTGTAACAATGGGCTGGCTAGTGTGGAAAGTGCGTAATTTTTGTTATCTTGCTATAGAAAGGCCAGAGCTTTATTAAGAATGTTATAACCACTTGCTGTAGTGGTTAACAAGGTAAAGCAGATCTTTGTTCTAATGCATAGTTTAGCTGAGTGGGGTTCATGTTGTTTTGCCCTTTTCCTGAGATGGAGGGGAGTGAAAACATGGGTGTTGTAAAGCACTTGACACATTCTAGTATTAGAGTACACTTGTGGGTGTGGATTGTTGGAATGGATGTTAAAATTCAAAAGCATTGATGTGAGGTGCTTAGCCTGCCTCACTTTACACCCAGATCTAAAAGCTATTTATGTGCAAAATAGATTGAAGATTGTGCAGCGTGGGCTGTGCCATTTTTACCTGTACGGGCTAAAAAATAATTCAGGTGTTCCTTAAAACAAAGCTAAAGCTGAGTAAATATAAATTTTCTCAAGGAAAAATAACCAAAAACGTTCAGCTTCAGGAGTTTTAACAACTGAAGAAGACTTTAACAATTTAAAATTGCATTTTGTGCTTAGCTTAGATTGCTAGAGTTGTAGTTGGTACAGGCACTGTGGAAGAAGCTTTGTGCTTTTAATACCAGAGAACAAGAACTGGAGGTACAGAAAAGTAATACTGAAAATGGCTTTTGATGGGAAATGTTGAGGGGAGGGAGAGAAAGAAATAGTAGTTATATGTATGGAGACTTGTACTGGCTGAGCAGCTGAGTTTAGGATTGGGAGACATGGGAACATTGCAAAGAGAGACCTGTGACTGCTGAGCAAGAATATGGGATCAGGGAGCTTGGTTGTCTTCACAGAGCAGCAATGAGAAGGCTTAGTGTGCTGGGGGAGAGGGGGGATGCAACTGTGAGAAGCTGGGGAAAGAGAAGGTGAAAGCATCTGAATTGGGCTTGAAGAATCAGAAGCATGAAAAATGAGAAGGAAATGAGGAGATAATGCTGTTGCAAAGAAAAGAGCCTGAAGGGAGTCGTAAGTGTTGAAACTCAGAGAAAATTAGCTGAAGAATCTGCCCACTGTGGTCTTCTCCTGCCCAATTTGTAACAAAACCTGGGGTGCCTGAGCACATTCTTTCAATAAAGTGTCTCATCCTGTGTAACTACTGCTTTTGATCACAATATAACCTCAGTTGCTCCTTCAGCTCATGTAAGTATATACCACAGATGTCCAATGATGCTTCTGAGTTGTGCAGGTGTCATGTGATGTCCCTTGAAAGCATTTTCACATTCCGTTTATAAAAGCGCAACCCTTGGGAAACAAATAGAGCGTGTAAAGTAAGGCGGTGCTGAAGATGAATGTATTCACACTAGGAAATGCCCATTACTTCAGAGGGTTAACATGGTATCTGCCATTTTCATAGGGCCTTCTTGTGTATGTATATGGATAATCTCTGACAGTAAATCTCAGTCTTTGTAGCGGAGCCCCCCTCATTAACGTTCAGAACTGCCTGACGTGCATGGCACCGAGGTTGTGTGTGTCAAGGAACGCTTGGTCGCAAGATCCTTACCTGGAGCTGAGATTTCAGTTTCGAAGGTGAATCTAGGTCTCTGCTACTTCAGAAAAGAATTGGGGTCAATCAGTGCCGTGCTTAGAGTATCACAAAGGAACAGTAGCCTGTTCAAAAGGGAGGGGAGTCGGAACGTGCAACAGGGGAAGACAGAGAGGACAGAGCTGCTCCTTTTGATGGCCACATGCTTACATGCCTGAGTGGACTTGAATTTATTGTGAGGTCTCAACAGTTTGTTGTGAAAGGTAAACAGGTTGGGAGACTGTTAGAAGGGAAAGAGTAGAGTCAGGTAAGACAGTCGAGTGTTGCCTATGTTGTTATTTCATATGTGACTTTGCTCTGAAAAATGGATGCAGCTTTTCACAGGAGGCCAGTAGTTGACTGTTACTTTACCTTGCATCTGAACCCTGATGTAGAAACACTGAGCATTCAAATCATGAATAAGCCTACTAGGAGTTCTGCTCTAGCAGTAGGAAGTGTTGGATAATATTCTGACCTCCAAAATAAGGTAATCTTTTGCTTGAATCTTTGTTGTTCTTTTCCCACTTTTTAAATTGGAATTCTTTAATGAGATAATTTAAATACGTTACTATTTAAAACATTCAATTACAACAGTGTGGTAGCCTGTTCAAAAAAAAAAAAAGAGAGAACTCTGCCTTCTGAAGAGGACTTAGTGTTGTATAATAAAGTCTAGGCAAAGAATTTTATAAAATACTGTGTTCTTGGCTTATGTGAGCACTCTTATACAATGAGTAAGACTCAAAAATGTGGTTGCTGTCATGAGTCCTTTGTTTCAAGAGGTTGTTTAAGAAATTGAGAAATCCATTTAAGAAATTAAAACTTAAATCAGAACTTAAATTTTTGAGAAATGTTTCAGAAAAAAAGTGTGTGTCTTTTGCAGTCCACTTTGCTATAATTTTTTGAATAGACAAGATGCAAGCAAACCAGTCTGATTTTTCTGTCCAGCAATTTAGTATATAAAAATCTAGTCCTGAAATGCCATGCAGCTTTGCAAGCTATTTATTACGTATTAGCATATTTAGGACTGCAGTCTCGCTGAGGGGTTTTTGTTTGTTTCTTTTTGCAGTTGAGCATTTTAAATACACTTGGTTCAGGGTATTCTTTGGCAGTAGTTGGTTAATCTCCTCTCCACAATGCCACAGTATGGAGATATTTGTTTGGTTTGGGGGAAACTATACCATGCTTCGGCTTCTGGATCTCCACTGCCTGTGTAATTCTCCAGTTTACATGTTCTCCAGTTACACCAGTGACATCTATCTAGAGGGGTGTCTAGGCAGAAAGTGGGGTGGCTGAAAGACAGCTGAGCATGTGGAGGCTGAGAGGCACGTGGGAACCCAGGCTGAAGTATAGGACCTTATGGTTGGAACACAGCATCCCCCCTGCTTTTTTCCCCTCATGGTAGTGTATACTGATTTTTGCCTTTTGACAGCCAATGTGGGAACAGACCAGCTACTTTTGGTGGTGACAACAGGGGCCAGAGCAGCCCCGTGTGGCTGTAAAGAAACCCTTGCAGCCTGTGGCTCCGGGGAACAACATTGCTCCTAAAGGTTGTGCTCAAAGGAGGGGTTGTCTGCTTAGAAGTGAATGTCTGGACCCACTTCAGGGGCTTGAGCTCATGTCAATTCATATTATGAGATTTCACATGCCTAATGTATTTTGGAAATAAGCCTCTTTTTAAACAAACAAAAAAACTCCAACAAAACAAAAACAAAGCCACACAGGAAAAAAAAACAGGATACTTTTATCAGAATAAACTACTTACTGCTGAGAAACTTTGAACCAATGAATTAGCAGCTATTTTAATCCATGAGTTGTATTTTCTTACAATTAATTGAAATAAATTTATCTTAATGTTTAAGTTTTGCTGAGTTTCACTTACAAAGTTTTCTTGTTTTCAGAAACAAGACACTGGACAGATTTTGTTGGATATGACCTATAACCAGCTGGGTGTGACAGAAAAGGAGTATTTTGGTTTACAGCAAAATGAAACTTCAGTAGATTCACCTGTAAGTATAGTAAATAATAAATGTGTGTGCATGTGTATGTGTGTATACACATTTACGCACATATGTATACATATGTGTGTACACACACATACACATGCACACACACATAAATAAACAGTTTTTATTTGTAATTATTTTTTAATCCATCTAATAGTTTTTCATTTCACAGCGATGGCTTGAACCAAGCAAACCTATTAGAAAACAGTTAAAAGGTAAGACTTGTTTTTAATGTCTTGATTGTAACTGTTTATTCTTGCTTTTGTGTGTTCTTATGACTAGAATAAATACAGTTCTTGTAAATTACTGCGTCCAGCTGGTAGACTTTAAGAGCAAGTCTTATCTCTGCCAGTCATTTCAGCAGAGCTTTGTATACCTCTTACTGTTACCTGAGTACTAATAAGACCTGGTAGGTCACTAACTTTGATGCTGTAATAGCAGCTAAATCTGGCTTCTGAATGGTGTTGGACATTGTGGCTGTGAAAGCAGTAGTCATATCATGGTGCCAGTAAAACTCCTCCTGATAGGGAAGATAAAGAAGAGGGGTTTTGATCGAGGAGCCAGTTTCATGTATAGGTTCTGGCATTTTCTTGTCTCGGGTAGAATAAGAAAAATGTAATTTTATGCTTGTTTTTATTAAAAGACAGTCAATGAAAAAACAAACACCGCACACTTCCAAGTGCATGTGTTGTTCTAGTATGTCTTGTTTATAAGCAGCTTTGGGTAACAGCATGCTTACCAAAAAGGACAAGCTGGCCAGCATGACCCTGCCAGATAGCAGCTTAGGACGACTGAGTGACACTGTCCTAATTTGTGCTGTGAAAGCTAAACTGTCTTTTTCAGCTCTTCGATTTCTACCATATGCTGTAGATTGTGTATGAATTAAAATAAAAATACATTAATGTGCTTCAAATATATTTGTTGCCTTTTTCCTCTTCTAATACCAAAGATAACTGAATAATGCCTTTGCTTTTAAGTAAAGTAGCATATACAAAGTATTTCAAATGAAAGTATATTCTTCTTATAGTTGGGGGATCGGGAGAGACTCCTTGTGGTTTCTTTAGTTTCCCAAGAAAAATGTATGAGATTTCTATGTGGTTGTTAGTGTAATTCTTCTATAAATACAGAAATAACAACCTTGGGAACTTTCTTTTTAAGCAAATTGATTTGTTCTTCTAAAATATTGCAGGAGGTTTTCCCTGCACCCTTCGTTTTCGTGTAAGGTTTTTTATACCCGATCCTAACACACTTCAGCAAGAACAAACCAGGTAACACTGTTTGCTGTTTGCTTCCATGAACTAAGAATGTGTAAACCCCTCCTTCCCCATCTCCACAGCTTGGCAAACTATGCTTTACTAGGTAGATAACTTCATGTAACTCATTTTATTAAATATTTTTGGAATAGACATCTTGATGTGATGCTCATAGTGAATGGTTTCTGCTATACGCAGCCTACAACTCCAAAATACAGCCAGAATATAAGCTAGTATAAAGATGGCAGTTGGTTTATTTGCAGCTTTTGGGATTTTGGGTTGGCTTTTTTTTTAGCCTTTTGTTGCTTCAAGTTCCTGCCTAATGCATTTCTTCTCATTTTCTTTTCTGATCCCTTAATTAATCAGATGCAATGATTGAAAAATAGGGAAGTTCAATAGTTCAATGATTAAGCTGTCTGTATTCCCTAAGTCTATGTTAGAAGTTTTGTATCAACATTGAGTCAATTTTGAACATATGCATGGGAGGGTAGGGTTTATTTTGTTTAAGGAGGAACAGATAACAGTTCTTGTTTTCTAGTTTGCCCATTACTTGTAAAATGCAAAGATCTATAATGCTTCAGTTCATAGTAGACCTTTAAATATTTATTTTTTAACCTATCTATGAGGTTTTGGGGTAGTAGGGTACATATGATTTGAGTATTTTCAATTAAGTTGTCACAAGGCTTTAATTGTATACTTGTTTTGTTCAGTGTACATAAATTATAATTTAGAATTCACAGCTGTCCATTAATCTGGCACTTTTGTAACATTTTCATTGTTTCTAATTTCATTGACTTGAGAATATAAATAGTATAGCATGTTAAGTGATATTTCTTTCAAAAAAAACAATAAAGCAAACACCACCTTAGCTATCGACCCGGTTTGGTATTTGCTAATCATGCAGTCGTTGGCTGTTCTGCAGTTTTAAACTGAAATTATTCAAAGACTTGCTCTTTATGGTTCTTCACATTCCAACTCTCCAATATCACTATAAATTCATGTTGCCAAACACACTAGTAAGAACCTCTCTTGGAGAATTTTTTAAGAGCTTTTTGTCCACGTATGCTACTCGAGAAATGTCTCTTCCTCCATTGACTAGTTCCAAGATAGGCTAGAGCAGTTTGGGGTTAGGATTTTTGGGTTGATTTTTTGTTTTTGTTGTGTGTTTTTTATTTTCGTTTTGAAGTTACATCCATGATGAATATTCCTGGAAGAAAAAGAGCCTGGTTCTGCAGTGGTTTGGTTTTTGTAGTATTTGTTGTGGCACTAATACTGTAGTACAGGAGTTGTGGCTTAGACAGCCAAACATCTTTAAAGTTATCGTGAGAATGAGTGGGTGTATGATTGTAAGTGCCACTAAGCTTTATTCATATATTCATATACTTTGTCAGGAAATATAATAAACTAAACTACTACATGTAACCACTTGAACCACACCTTTTAAATGTAAAAATAAATGTATGTTTGTTTTCCAAAAAACCCTTTTCTAGGCACTTATTCTTCCTGCAATTGAAGACCGATATTGTGGAAGGAAGGTAATAAGAATAATCTTAAATTCCTTTAATTCTTCTAAAATAAAGTGTTGAAAAAACATAACCTTTTTGTGAGGGTATCATTGCTATAAAAATGTGTCTTATGAAATATTGCTTTAAAAGAAAAATTGCTAGGAAACTTTACAAATTTTTACATAGCTTGGTTTTCAGGAACAGTTTAGAAGTCAGTTGTGAACGAGCTGTAGGAGATGCTGTGTGTCTGCAGGTACAATGTCAACCTGATAGATCTTTATGCAAGGCATGGTGTGCCAGGCATGGTATTCCGAATGTGGGGACCTACTGTCTACTGTGGTAATCAGGAGAGAGTAGCAAAGGGCAGCTCATGTTATAGTTTCTCATGATTTCAGGGTTATATTTCTTATAGTGGGGGCATATACCCAGTGGTTCCTTTGCCTGTGATTCTTGTATGTTTTGTACATTTTTTAAAACAAGGGAAAATGTGGTCTGAGCATTTGCTGTCAAGCATAAATTGCTTTTAGGTGTTGGCTTTTTTCTTTTATGGAGTCAGTTTTGGTCATGACATCAACATCAGAGCTGTCTTTGTTCTTGGCATTTGGCTAATTTTAGTGTTTGTGTCTAGTTTTAAATACACCAGACTGCAGCTACTAAAATAATATCCAGAGCCTCGTAAAAATCCCTTTTTTTTGCTTTCCAGAACAAGCATCTATCAGGAACATGAGTATGTCCTTTTAGGACTAGTTAACTACCATTAACTTAAGCTCTTAAATAGCAACTAGCTTTTAGTGTCCAGTCCTACTGTTCTTTTTTTCAAATCAAACTATCAAAACAATTAGATATTCTTCGAAGATAAATGAGTTTTCACATATTGAACTAATTGTGGAGACGTTTTTAACAATACATTTATATAGTCTTTGTACAAATAAAAGTATTTTCCTTTCTTTCCAGATTGTCATGCCCTATTAATTCTGCTGTTGTCCTGGCATCGTATGCAGTACAATGTAAGTAGTAGCCAGTAGTTATTTTGTTAATAAATATATTTGACAACCTTCTCTGTTGTTTGACACTGAAAAACAAGAAAAGATTTCTTTCTTTCTCTATTTGTGTGGAATATTCAAAATGCTACAGGTGATGCTTTGTAAAGAAGGTGCAGGTTATTAAAGCAGCCTTCAGACAGTCTAAATAGAGAAAGCATAATCCTTAGTTTTATCCAAAAAAAAAAAAAAAAAGGGTCGATACAAGAGTAACATTGTTCTTATTTATGTGTGCTTGTACTGCTGAAAAAGGCAGATTTTCATTGGCATTGGAAACAAAAGAATGAATCTTACTGTGTGTTAAATCACTATGGGAAAACATTCCAGGGAAATAAGTGATCATCTAGAAAACAGTTAAGGGGAAAGTAAACCCATGGTTAAGAAACTCCAGTATTCTTACGTAATGTTTTTTCAGGGAATTTGATTTGTCAGATATGTAAAACTGTCTGGCATTTGTAATAAACTTAAAGGGACCTCGCCTAGGAGAACCTACATACTTTTCATCTGCCTGCAACTGGCAAAAAGAAATTCTAAGTGTGATATTGGAAAAATATCTGTAGGAAGATCAGACTCCAAAACAGAGTCTGATCCTATGCCGTACAGGTAGTGAAAGAGAGCTGGGGGAAGAACTTTCTTGTTAAACAACAACAAAAACCTGAACAGGTTGAGGGTTTGGTGGAATTTGTTTATTTGTGAAAATGATTGTCAGGGGAAAGGATACTAGAATGGTTGTGTAATTATTTGGCTGATATATATTTATCCCATTTGTTTATGGAAAGGCTAGCAATGTCTGCAGAAATGTTTGAGGTAATTTTTGGTTGAAAGGAGGACCAAGCTAATAATTAAAACCTGGTTTTCAAAGGAGAAGGTGTTAAACTGTTGGTATGTATGAAAATAGATTAATGGCTATGAAACATTCACTTTATCATATGTTGCACCCTTTTATTAAATGGAACTTTAACCACATTCTCGTGGTTAGTTCTTATTAAGAATGGTTGAAACCGCAAGTTTTCCATTGTAGCTGGCAGTCACAGTTTTGTTGCCAAAGGAAATACACTGCTCCTCTGTCTGTGGGGCTGAGACACTGTGGACCTTTGGGACTGGTAAATGCAGTGTTGCTGACCTAATTGTGTTGAGGCACGAAAGTGTAAAGGTATGCTGAAGAATGCAAGAATCTTATCACAAAGTCAAGCTTAACATGATTTTTTACATTTTATCATGCCACAGGTAGGATACCTCAAATTCCAAAGTAATTCCTGTTTCCCCTTCAGTTTTATGACTGTTCCCTTTGGATACCTACTAGTGCAGATATTTGTAGTGAAGGAGAATGATAGAAGGTCAGTGAAGGTTGTGGAAGGGTAGTACTGTGTTTTTCTTCTTCCTGGTGGATTCTGAAACTTCCCATGCACCTGTTTGCCTGGTTTTCCTAACTCATGATAGTGCTATTATTATTATTTGAGGTGGGGTGGGTGTGTGTGTATTTAAAAAGACAAGTGGGGTTTTTTGCTAGCTGCTGGACTTTCTGTTGCTTTTTGTATGATAACTACATTTATTCTCCACATCAGCAAAGAATGAAGCATTTTAATAGAAAGATGTGTTCCCGTGAAGGAAAAAAAAAAGTTTTTGCATTGCTACCAGGTTTTTGCCATTTAAATAAAGGTGATGGCATAGAAAAGACCTTCTTAAATCTGAGTAGGTCTCCTTATCTAGTCGCATTTATCAGGATTCTCGTCAACTTAAATTGTTTTAAATCTGTTTCTTCTGGTGTTTTAATTTATAATTGTACTCATTTAAGGAAAGTTGAAGTTCTTGGATATAAAGTATCTACTTGTTAAAAAGCCGTTATCTGAAGTTGTCATGGATTGGTTCTACCTGAGATTTTTCTTACTACTCCCACTTCTTAGTGGTTTTCAGATTGCTCTCTCTGTAACTTCCCTTATATGCAGAAGGGGAAATCATCATTGTCTGACAACCTTATTTATTTAAAAGGTGGAGTGGTTGTCGCTAAGGCAGATGCCTTTCACTGTGCATGAAGTCTGATGTTTGATAGTACCACTCTTGCTTTTTAACTACAGTTTTCACATGTGGCAGTTGACCTTCACAGGCGCTTTGTCTGAATTTTGCAAACGGACAGTTGGCGGTGATGGCTGTTATGCCGCTGGAGTGCTGTCTCTCTGTATTACCCTTTGCACAGGTGTTTGGGTTCAGCACAATGGGTCTGAAATAAAGCTCTGATATGTTACTCCGCACCCTTATGGCACACCCTTTGTTGTCTGGTGGTGCTAAGTTACAGGGGAATGCAAGTGGGTGTGAATACTGTGTCTAAATAGCATGTGACTAAACTGGATTAGGAGTACAGTTCAGACACTTGACAAATAAGTTGTTACTTATTATCAGTAAATGTGCTTCGACAGAAATGATCAGTGGATTTTGAAATCCTGTTTTAAGGAGAACTTATTTCAAACTACAGAATTGTCAGAGTTGGAAGGGACCTCTAGAGATCACTAGGCCAACTCGCCTGCTAAAGCAGGATTGCCCAGAGGACGTTACTCAGGACCAGGACTGCATCCAGGCAGGTCTCGAAGGTCTCCAGAGAACAACCTCCCTGGGCAGCCTGTTCCACTGCTCTGTCACTCTCACCTCAGAAATAGTTTATATCATCACATCTGAAGGATACTCTTATGTTGAAAAAGCAATCTAATGGTAAATCATACCTCTTGTTTTATTCTAGTGTGAAATAGGAATATTGTACAATCTCTAAAATTAAATAAGGGACCTATGCAGTGCATCTATCACTTTTTTTTAATTTAAAATGTCACAAAGCTATTTTACTACCGCTTGTTTTCTATCACTTCATGTAGTCCAGAGCAATATTTAAATTACTAACTCTTGGTATGTAAGAAGTTCCGTGGGTGTGGTTGGGACTATGCTCTTAGGCGTGTAAATCCTTCGCTGGACTGGGACTTGTATCTAAAACGCAGCAACAAAGACAACAAAAGATGTTCTGAATACTTCTAAGCTTTCTTTTTCCTGAGCATCAGTTGCTCAGTGATTCATTATGGCAGGGGTCTTTCTCTTAACTCCTGTGATATTGTTACTCTCTCAGCTCTGCCTTGAGAACTAGGAGGTTTCTACAATATACTGCTATCTGTCTTTGGGAGTTTGTTCGCAAAGGAAAGCTGAGCTTAGAGTTCATGACCCTCAGGAACTAGACATAAGACTTTGCTAGAATTCTGGGAACATCAGACGGCTGAAATACAAGGTGGGCTGTAAGATTTAGAGGAACATCAACAGCAGCTCCACAGTGGGAGTTGCACCATATAACTCTCCCATCAATTTTCTTCTTGCCTGACTCTTCTAACTTGCCTTGATTTTGCCACTCTCTCTTTTTATAGAAATTACATTGAAAAGTCAGACTTCCTAATTTAAGGACACCTGCCTCATTTTGTAGCTAGCATTTGGGTATTTTTCTGTGTGTGCTCCCCACATGCTTTTTTGAAGTGAAACGGAGGTCAGAAGGACATCATGCAAACCGAGATTAGAGATTTGGTTTATCAGGTTCCTGCTACTCTCTGGGGCATCTGGTAGCCCTTATTCCCCAGAACTAAAATCAGACTGGATGAACAAAGAAAACTTTGACTTGAATTTCCAGTGTTTGAAATTATTTACCAGATGTGTTGGGTAGTCTGAGAATTTTGCACGTCCCTTCTGTTTTAATGAACCCTGCAGCAATGCTGTTCAGTCAGAGGTACCTTTTATCATGTCTTAAGGTACCTGTCATCAGCAGAGTGTTATCTGTGTGATAACGCTCCCAATACAAGAATCTGCTTGGAGAGATGTAAACATATGCCTGTTTTCTTCCACGTGGTTCACTGTGGTCTAGATTGCTGCTCTTGAGCTTGTTAGCATCTCTTTGTACAACAGCCCTGAAAGTTTATATATGGCAGCTCTCCAGCTGTTTTGGACTCTTTTCCCTTAATTATATTTTGCAGTTGAGCTAGGCAACACAGAAGCTACTTCAGGAAATCATTATTTGTTTGTCTGGTGTTCTTCCACCACCCCACAAAGCATTTTTTGAATCTTTAACACTTCAAAACAAAGTGCAATGCTGTAATCCTCTGGAGAAGGGAATGCCAGATCGGGATATTGGCCAGTGCTGTAACTGAAGGAGCTGACTTTCTGTAGTGCCTCGCAGACTTGATACTATTCTTCTGTATTTTGAAGGTGGATGTACCTATTAAATATTTTTTGTGAAAAGGGGAAAAGAGCAGTTACCCAAGGTCAAGGTTCATGTAGTACAGTATTATACATAGATAATGAGTAGTGGTGAATACTGAGAGACAATATACATGACAGAAGATCAGAGTAGTTTTAAAATGCGTTACTTCTGCAAAACCTCTTTGTGTTTTTAGAGTACTGGTAACTATTCCCGTAAGTCTTCTATCTCCATACTTTTTTCAAAATGAATACTCTACTTTTGATTACGCTTTACTGTTCTTGATACTTGTTCTGATTGTGACTGTATGGTTTCTGACGTATATGTTGTATCTGTGATGCAGAAATAGGAACTCAGTATAACTTGCATTTTCTAATTTGTTCTTTCCTTTTCCTTGTGACTTTTTTTGTTGCTGTTTAACTGTGGCTGGGTTTTGAGCAGCTCGTTTTGAGCAGCATATGATCCTATGATTTATAACTTTTTTCATAAAAGCTATTACAATGACTAACTTATTTTTTTTTATTAAATGGTAACAAGTAACTTGAGAGACCAACATTGTGTATGAATCTTTGGATTTTTTTTTTTTTTTTTTGCAAATGTTCCTTTCTTTCTTTTAATGCCTGTTATCCCAGTCTGTCTTATCAACAAAGTGACCAGTTGTCATAAGTGGTCATAAGCAGCTATTTACAGATTGAACCTTTTTTTAAGGGCTCTTGAGTGTGAAGCATTATTATCTCCCTTTACAAAACAGACTAGTTTTATCCACGTGACAGCTAGTTATACTTGTCCAGCACGGACATCACTCTTACTCAGTGGCTGGGTGGTTTAGAGTTCATGCTCCTGTCCTTATTTGGATACAGGTTCCACTTGTTGTAACACCTTTCCTTCTCTCAACATCCACTTATGAGGGTTTTAGTCCTTTTTGGAGTCTCTCTCTGATAATAATTTTCAGCATGGTATGTTTCATCTTTACATCTAGGTGGATTTTGGTTATTTCAGTGTTCCTTTTTAGTCTCTTTAATAAGTGCCTGCACTTTTACATTGGTTCTTTGAAACCGAATTCTGCAATAATGAAATATTTTCTGATTCCAGAAGCATTTTCATACGTGAATACTTTGTACTTACTGTTGAGAAACAGTGATTGCTTTAGTTTATGCTGTGCAGTGCATTATTTTTCTTCTGTTCTCTATTTGTGCTAAGAAGCAGTCACCTAAATTGTCTAAACTGATTGAATTGGACTGATTAGGAAATATCTCTTCTTTTTGTAACTCAAAATATGAAGATATGAATGTTTAATATTAAGATAATTTGAAGATGAAGATAATATGAAGATAAATTTATCATTAGCCTTTAATATTATAGTTCACTCTAAGTATGTCAGTCATTGTTGCTGTCCTAATTTGGAGCCAGTCATGTGACCCTAGTTTATTTTTCATCCTGTATTGTAATTTTATACCTAAGGATTTTCACTCCTTGATAGAAGTTAAATTAGTTATATAACTTGTATGCTAGACTTGTCCTGTTGTTTGGTTATTTTCTGTTCCACTGGGAACGTGATCTGCTTATGTAATTATCCCTTTTAAAAAACCAGGCAACTCAGTTCACATTTGTGCTTTATTCATGTCACCTAAAATATCTAATCCTGCAAAAAGTTACAAATTGAATGTCAAACTATTTGAGTTTGGGGTTTTTTGGTAAGTTTCTCGGGTTTTTAAAAAGCTGATATTAGACCTGTTTTCAAGGACTAGATTTTGTACACAGTCCTCTGGACCAAATTGTCCATATTATCTATAACTGGTTTCCTATCATGCTTGGCCAATAAGCCATTCATACGTCTGTAGTATGCCTTCTGCCATCTGTAGTTACTTGGAATGCCATATGCAGAAATAGGTCCTGATGGTATTACTTTGTATGCAATTTTTTTTATTACTGCTTACAAGCAAACTCTGGAGAATTGGAGACAAACCTGTCTTCTGTACCTTGAAGGATATCACATAGATGGGAAGTAGAAATCGGTCACACTTTAAGTTGTTCAAAGTCAAAGGCTTACCTCCTCTGCTGTTATGTTTTCTGGGGCTGCCTATGGAAATCAGGCTAGGTTGAAATGATGGTATTTTGGTACTGTTAGCTTTCAGAAATTACAATAGAATTAATTTCTAAAACTGGAACCAAGCAAATAATTATCTTGGTCATGTAGCAGAAAGCTTAGATGTCAAAAATAACTTCACATGAGAAAGAACCACAGGCAAATTGAGCTTGGAAAAGGCTTCTTCAAAGTCAGATCAGGTTGCTCAGGACCTTTCAAGTTAAGTTTTGCGTTTCCAATTTCTAGTCATGAAATTTCTGTTCTCTGTCATTCTTTTGGTTTGCAACTCGAAGAAGAGTCTGGCTCTGTCTTTCTTGCACCCTCCCTCTGTGGCAGGGAAAGGCAAAAATAAGATCAGTGCTGCCTTACCCTAATATATGAGACAACTGACCAATGGTTTCTTGGAAGAAACCACTGAAAAAATGAACCCTTAGTAATTACTGTAAGAGTTGTTTGCATAATTTTTTTCCTTATATATTTCCTTTTTCCTCTGCATTCATTCCTAGTTATAATGAATTAATGAGCAACAGTTGTCTAGAATGGAGAAAGGTAAAACTATGTGTTTGGTTGTTGGTTTTCTTTACGGTAACTTTATCCTCATTGAGTCAGTGTCTGCTGGCATGTGGTCCCACCAGAAGCTATGTTAGGAGAAACTCAGATTAGAAATAGGTCTTTAATATGCCCTGCCTCTCTGCTGTCTTCTGGAGAAATCTAGTAAAGAGATAGAAACCTCACAGGTTTTTCTTCTTACTGAGGTGTTGATATGCCCTAACTTTTTTTCCTACTTGGATAATTGAATCCTGTACAAGATCATTAGTCTTCCAGGATGTCTACCAATCAGCATTTATAGTGCCTTTTCAATTGGGACAGTTGGCTGGGGAGTTGGAGAAGCAAGTAGTGCTCTAAACTACTCCCCTTGTTGACATGACCTCAGGTAGCTAGAAGGAAGATGAAAAAAAGACCAGAACAACCTCCATATTTGGAAGATGAGCAAGAAGACTCTACCTCATAATGCATGAAGGAACAGCAGTTACCCTCTTTAGAGAAGGTAAAACTACAATAAAATTTTTTTTTACCTCATTCAAATGAAATTGAAGCAGACAATTAAGTTGTCTTATTCCTGGCAATCGGGACTCTTCCGTTGACAAGAGTGCTATTCAAGCTACCTGCAACAAATCCTAAAAATGTAGACTCTGTTTCATAGAAAACATGGGTTGTGTTAATGCCTTATAAAGCAAAGTCTTCCATGAACCACTGTCATCTGTGAAATTGTGTGCGTTATTTTTACACTAAAATACCTATTTTATTAAAAAAGTTTTTTTCTTTTTTGTTTTCATTGTTATTGCCTTAGTCTTGGCAAAGACTTGATTTTCTGTTAATATATAGATATTCCTAAAAATTATTTCAGTTTCTTACTATATTTCTGGTTCTTCTGTCGTCTTGCTTGTTTGTTAGCTTCTCAAGAGGTGTATTTGACAGAAGTGTTCAAATATGTGTTTTGGTTCTAACGGTAACTATTTAGTCTTTTGCCAGCCATTTCGCTAACTAATTTAAAATTCAAACTACCTTTAAAAAGAAAGGGCTAAGTATTTCAGGGACATCTGCATTCTAAATAAATTACTGTTTATCATTCCTTTTTGGGTTTTATTTAAATATTTCCCTTGATATTGACAATTAGATGTACAACTGTATTCGTTTCTGACCACGTTTGCCTGGGAATTGTTTTGTATCACAGTGGTTCTGTTTCCTAGACCATAGAAATAATGCTTTTTGAATATGTCAGTGGCAAATATTAGTTATGCCCTGCATTAAAGGTACTCTACAGTTATTGTAGCTGTAAATCTGTAGTCTGCAACTTGCCCCTGCCCCCAGATCTGAATCATTTACATCAATATTTCATGCTTTGCTTTTTCTGGAAAATAATGGTAATAATACTGTTCCTAAAAGTATGCTCTTTATCTTTGGTTAGTTGAGGGGCTTTCTATGCTGAATTCTTTGCAAGTACTTTTTTTTATATACAAGTACTTTCTTTTGTGTTAATTTACAAGTAATACAAATAACTTCTGGGAAGCTTTAATGCTTTATAATAACTGTTTTATGCTCCTTAGGGAAAAAGCAGCTTAGTACAGGTTCTAGTGATGTGCTTAAACATAGCATCATTTTGGGGGATTTAATCTCTTCAAGTGTTTCATGAAAAGACAGATTTCATGAAATACGGGGTTTTGAATTACTTGCTTAATTGAAACTAGGTAAATTTGTGGCAAATGGGCAAGTACTTTATTTGAAGCAATCTCCCTGCAGCCCCAAACCTTGCATCTTTATAACAAGTAAAAGGTTTGTGTGTGTTTTCCGGGATACAAACGTATGCTGACCTAGGTTTTAAAGAAAACTTTCACTTCTGTTCCACCAACCATACCACCAACTGTGGATAAGAATTAGCTTTTATCTAGTAACTATTTAAAAGTATTTACTATCTAGTATCATTTTTGAAAGGATAAACATTTTTTTATTTTGACTGCAAGCATGTATTTACTTCTAGAAGAAGCTTGGTAATGTTATGTGTAATAAAGCATGAGAAATAACTGCTGATTTAAGTAACTCATGTTCAACTAGGTAGGTACTTCCTAAGCATCAGATCTCACTGAGGACTAATATTTTGTAGTCAAGTAAATGTAAATAAACTTAAATTCATTTAATATCTCTTACTGAAGTAATTTGGTTTCCTCTAATGTTACAGTATGGCATATCTGTGTCCATGTGGTGGGTGTTTAATGCCTGGTGTTACTGCTTGTGATGCAAAAGTGGGCTATATAAGTAGGTAAATGAAGTAGTGAGACATTCACTGCCCAAGATTATAGTTATGGTAAGCGGTTTTTGAAGGAAAAAAAAAAATCTGTTTTCACTTATGCCATGCAATTTCCTGTGTTTATCACTTCTAGCCTGTTGGGAAATAATTCATAATGCCTGCATTCCCCTGTCTGTGTTTTAATGAGGAGAATTAATTCCTTCTAACTAACAATTGATTAACTATGAAAACTGTGTGTATGTTTCTTGTTTCCTAACAGCACAACTTGGAGATTATAATGCGTCAGTACATCATTCAGGATATCTGTCAAATTACAACTTTATACCAGAACAGAACAAAGATTTTCTTACCAAAGTAGAATCGCTACATGAGCAACACAGGTAACATTAACTTTTAGTTCTCTCTCACCTCTTCATTTTTTAAAGAAAAAACTAATGATGCCAAAAAGAAGGCTTAGGTTCTTAGTAGTTTCAATACAATGGGCGGTTTTGTTTCATGTAGCTTCTGTTAAATGAAATATTTGGTTTTATCATGTAAGTACTAGACTAATCTTATTCAGAATACGATGCCAACGTGTTAAATTGTTTGAAGTTCTATCTATAACAACCAGTAGATCAGTTCACATTATACAATATTAATGGCCACCATTACACATACACTAAAATGCTGTACTAGGTGTTTGAGGTGGTTTTTTGGATCAAGACCATCTGACCACTTTTCCAATCCTGTAGGTCTTTTTTTTTGTCTATCTATAGGGAAAACTCCCTACCATGAAACACTTCAATTAACATCGTGCTTTCTCTCCACTCTCCTGAGTGTAATACAAAGGCTGCAACAAATTATTCCAGTCAGTCTGCTGCTTATTACTTTCTGACCCTGCTGATTAGTCTCTTGTTAGACTGCAACTTTAGAATTAGTCGTGTTGATCAGATACTCGCAGGCTGAATACAAATATGCCAACCTAAAAAATTATCTGCGAGCATGTGAGCAAATGAAATCCAAATCTCTGTGGACTTCTGTCTGTGTCTTTACTGCAGCAGAGCTAGTTTGCCACTCTCCCAGTTTCTTTGATTTATACCCTGAAATATCTCCATTTTCATCCCCCGTCCCCGATATTCCTCAACTTTTTTTTTTTGTCATCTTCCAGTACACTCCCTCTTGTTTCTTTACTGGTAGTGGCTGCAGTGAATAATTCTGAACTTTGTGTGTGCTGCCTAGCAGTTCAGAACATGCCCATTGCTTAGATGTTTATGGGATGAAAAAGAGGTAACCACTGAACTTGAACTGCAGCCATTTCCTCTTCGTAGGTGCTAATCTGCACTACTTTACTAACAGTTCATGTTCAGGAACACAACAGCTGAGGCCTCTACTCCTTCCAAATTAATTTGCCGTTTCCAGTAGGCTCAGAAGGTTTTTTTTTTTAGAGGGGGACTTGTAGACAGGCATGAATAAATCTGTTTGCCTGTAGGAAGCAATAGTCTTGGAGACCACTGAGGGAAGATTCTGAGGAGTCTTGAAGTGGTTGGGCTGACTCATGTATTTAGTGCTACCATGACCAGAGCTATAAAATCATTTACATCATGCAGAGAAACGACTAGAAGTTACTATTGATCTAGGTGGGTGGGGTCTGATGGAAAGACTCCTTTCTTTTCTGGGTCCTTTCAGTGAAATCAATGCTTTGATTGAGTCTTTTTGATAGACTGAAGCCTTGCTAATCGAGAGTTTAACTGCTGTATTTGAATTCAGGTAGGTGGTGGTAACAAAGTGAATAAAAATACTTGAATAGGCTGGACTGGGAAAAATATTTCTTTATTGTTTTAACACTTTCTTGAAACTCAGCTTTTCGGGTCTATTTATTTTGTAGCGCAGGGAGAGGCAGGCAAACTATTGTATATTCTGGCAGTGTTTCTTGCATCTTTCTTTGGCATTCGTAGTGGATACTTACGTCTGAGAAATGGCTTTGGCTAGATCAGTGCTAGTAACATACTTGACAAGAATGGTTCTTGGGTTCACCAGGCCTTCTGAGAAGGAAAAAACGAAAAGGAGAATTTATCTTCTTACAGTCTGAGGAGAACAGCTTTAGTTTTGCCTGAGATTTCTGCTGATCTGGAGTAAATAATATTTGTTATAGACCATATGGGTAAATTATTCTCCCTTTTAAATCAGCATTCTTAGATTACAGGGTTGCAAAGTGCTTAGTGTGTATCCTTTGGGAAACTTTTATAAAGGAAAGTTAAAGGTTTGGAATTGCTGAAACATGATATTGACCTTGAAAAGCCATGTTATGTCTTGTATGTTGTAGCTCAATGCAAGTTTTGGTTTTTTTTTTTTATGCTGTTCTGCAAAATCTGAAGAAGTTGTTCTGTGAGTGTGTTCATATAGCACACTACTCAATGGACAATAAATAGCTGTTGAGAAAGCAACTGTTGTCATATTAAGTTGGTATAGAGTGTGAAGTTTTCCTTCTGTGTTCATCCCTAAATCTGTAGGGCAATCTTTCTGTAGGTAGCTTGTTCTAACAAGGTTTTCTTACTTTTTTACATAGTGCAAAAGCAGCCTGAGGTCTTAGGATGTTGATATTATCCAAGTTGGTAATGTTTTTGTAGTGCTTGGTAGATCTGGCCATTAGTCTGAGGAGAAGGATGCCTTTGAAACTTCATATGATGCTTATATTCCAGATGATGGGATATCAACAGCTATAAAAAATGGAAGGAAACACCAAGACTGGTTTCCTCTTCTGTGTTTATCTCAGCAAATTTCCTCTTGCCTGTTGTCTCGCTGAGTAACTACCATTTGCTTAGGGACCTCAAGGTTTTATTTCATCTCTGAGTAGCGAGGTGTAACATCAGTCTGTGCTGTAATACGTTGTCTTGTTGGTCCTTCAAGACACAAGGCTTGATTGAGCTCATGTAGATCGCATATGCAAATTGAAAATTCAAATTTGTTGGTATGCAACAGACTTTCCCCATCTTTCTAACAAGTTCTTGATCAAAATTTAATAACTGAAAATAATGTACTCTTGCAAACATATTCAGCATGTTGTATAATAAAATGGTCATCTTGTGGGGTTTTTTTCTTTATCGTTCTGACAGTGAAAGAGATAAGGTCTACTAATATTTTTTTAAAATCACGGTGACAATAGTCACAGTAATATAGATCTGAATAAGCAGTTTATCTCAGGATTATGTACAAACAGCTCTCTCTGTCTCTGCTTTTTTTCCCAATATTGTGACATTCTCAAGCCACACTGATGGCAATGGCTTTCCAGATCAAGGTAACTTTCAGTTTCATGAAGCATGATTGTAATATTTTCTAGAGTGGCTTTTTCAGGGCATAATATTTTGATGGCCTAGAATTTGAAAGGAGGGATATTAATTGGAAGTATTACATGTTCACCTTTTGAGGGAAAGCCCCTTTTAAAAATGAGAATAAATGCCTTTGAATCTGGATTTCTTAACACAATGTTATGTCAACTTTTTACAGGTTGTATTTATGTTGCATTTGGTTAACATAATTTTATGCATGTTGTTTTGGAAGCTTACCTAGCACAGATGTGTTTTTACATGCACTTAGTTGCAAGTATAATCAGATGATATGGGATATCTTTTTCTACTTAGATGTCTGTAGATATTACACATGCCCCTCAGCCTCTGTTTTTACAGATACTTCACAGTGCTGTAGTGCTTGAATAGCTGATCTGTGCTGTGAGACCAGGATCACTGTGAGCACAGCAAAATCTCAATAGGCTACTGCAGATTCCAGGGAGTATGGCATCTTGTCTGATCTGTTCTTGACTGGTCTTGGCCCTGCAATTTATTGGAAAGGTCTACTTTTCTCATGGTTAAAGGAATCTTGTTTAGGCTACATTGCATTCTTCTCATATGAATAATTAAGTAGGCTGCATGGGAGAACCAGCTAGGAAGGGATTACGGTTGGATTCTTTGTTTTTTAAAGTTCCAAGTAGATTCCGTGTAGTCTTTCTTTGAAGATCTATAAACTTCTTATTCAAGGTATGGGGGATTTTTGAGTTTTTGTGTCTGGAAAAAATCCAGTCTCAGAACTGTAGAAACTTTCTGGAAGACCAGAAGATAGAACCTTTGTTAAGTCTTGCAGCATATTTCACATCTAGCAGCAGGAGAAAAAAGTATTTTAGGACTTACAGGTTGTTGATAAACTCAGATGGCTTTTCCTCAGTGAGTTTCCTAACGTTAACTTATTTAACTTTTTTAACTTTCTTGCCCTTGTTTTTTTTTTTTTTAGTGTATTCCTGCTTCTAATATTTATTCTAAATTACTTCTTTCTGAGAGACTATACAATACAGAATATTTACACGTACAGCTTTTTGTTGTAAAGGAAGCTTTTATAGAGGAATTGTTTTCTCATTCCTTTCAACAAAACAGATGCAAATGATTTTTCTAAAAAGAACTGGTCCAGAATGGCTAAGGTAATAAAATTCTGTATAATTTTCTCAATTTCTGAGAGGAGTTTAGGAGGGCCTTCACCACTGAAGAATTCGTGGCACTAGTTAATAAGGTTTATTTGTCAGACACTGGGCTGTGAAATTCTGTATTTCTGCATTTGGGATAAATGTAATGTTATGTCTCAAACTTTTGACTGGTTTGGTTTTTTTTGTTGTTGTGCCCTCTTTTAGTGGCCTCAAGCAATCTGAAGCAGAGTCCTGCTACATAAATATAGCACGAACACTTGAATTCTATGGAGTGGAATTGCACAGTGGTAGAGTATGTTTACATTGTGATTTTTCACTTGGGGGAAAAAAAAGGTCTTTTTTTACATGAACTTAACGGTAGTAAAACCAGTAGCATTTAAATATTGACTTTATTGTGTTATTTTTAATTAAAGAGCTAGGTAATTTTTCAGTATTTTCTGGGTAACATAGGTTCCCCATGTTGAACCAAATAAGCTAGATTTCCTTGAAAGAACAAAATGTATTTTTAAGATAAATTGTTCCAATACTGCAATATATTTTACTTAATATTTTTACTAAAGTTCATGAATGTCTTGGCACGAAAGAAAATGAATGCTCTGCTTAGTGCTAGGGTGTAGTTGGCAAGTTTTTTAAGAATTTATTTTCCCTGAATTTCTAAGAATGTTAAGAATATAGAGGCGGGTGGGGTTTTCTATTTTTTTTTTTCCATTCCTCTATTCTATGACTGTAGGTTAAATCAAAGCAATGTGAAAGATGACCACAAAAAATGTTCGAAAACTGTCAGATGCAGGATGTGCATTGATAAGAAACACGTCCTAGTACTTCACTAGCTGATGTGATTTAATTTTTTGATCACACTAGGTGTTTGAGACAAATCCCTGAAATACTGGGTTTTTTTTTAATTGCATTCTAGTGTGCAAGTTACCGTTTGTACTTTTCTGTAATAGCAAATGATTTTGGCATAAAGCTTGTAGTATAAAACCTAAATGAAGTGTAGTGCAGATAATTGATTTCTTAAATGAGGATGACTACTGTTTTTCCTAATATTTTTCTGAGATTTGTTAATAATCCTGATGCTGAGAATTTTAATGAAAAAGTCATCAATTTTGGTAATGATGAAAGGAATAGAAAAGGTCCATTTCTTACTTCAATGTGAAGTTTGTTTTTTTTTTCTTTATTCTACCACAAATAATTAAATATTGCATTAGATTTTTAAGAATTCCTAAGTATTCCTTTTTAAAGCTGCTGATACTACATTCATGTTCATGAAATACAATGCTCAAAAAGTAGATAACTTTTTTTAACGAGGGGAGGAAGTACAAAATAAAGGAAATAACTGAGGTGATAAAACTATGAAATGTCTGTGCTCATACCATTCAATATCAGTATGAGGAGAGGCAACTGTTAAGTGACAACTGTTAAAGGTCATCAGATACCTTGATTCACATGCATTGGTTGTGGGTAAGTAGTCTAGCATAAGTGAAAAATTTCTTATTTTCTGATGTCTTCTGGCAATGTAAAAGCCTTCCTGATTTCTGACAAGGTGATTACCCTTAAATAGCAAATGGGCATCTTATTAAATCTGACTTTGTCTATTGGTTCATTTTATGTCCATTGGGTCACCTGTCACCTTTCTGCTTTATTGAAGAACTCTTTACTGTCATGCTTGAGATTTCCCTATATGCACTTAACATGATCAGTCTATGCCTTTTAACTTCTTTTGTTGCCTAGTATTTTGATAAGCCAACTTAAGTTCCTAGACTTTCACTGTGAGGCTATGCATGAGGTGCCATTTTTTAAGCTCTTCAACTTCCACCATCCATCCTGAGTTTTAGGCCACGAAAGTACATGCAGGATGTCAGTAGTGGTCATATCAGTGCTAAGTACTTAGAATAGTTTAGAGTGGGTTCAGACATTTTCAAGTAAATGAAATTTCATTGAAGTGTGCCTTCTGAAGATAACTGCTGTATCTTTTTTTTTCCCCTCAGTTTCATATATAAAGACCTGGGGCTCAAAGGTTGTCATACTATTAGTCATGGGCCCCTACTCTGCCTGACACAGAACTGTATGATCTGAATGAAATTAAATACAGGTATCTATTCTAGGCTGCTAAGATGCAGAGTGTCTTGCTACCGTTTTAACCCAAATTAATATTTTCATCATAATTCAAATTTTTTGAAAGAGGAAAATATTTGAAGTGGTCTGTTTTTTCTACCACTTGTACTGAACATCCAGGCAATTAGATGTGGCTAGGAAGGAAGGAAAGAAAATAAAACAGAAAATGTCATGCCACCTTTTAAATCTGTGTTTTGAAATAATTTGGATGTTCAGTTTTGTTCTTCCTCTCCCTCCTTTATCTAACACAGTGGGTAATGGGAAAAGAAAAGTACAGAGGAGGATAACAGGAACATTTTAAGGAAAAACCTTCTGTAGCAGGTGAACAGCGTAGAGAACATGAATAATGAACATTTTTTTTTTTTTTTTCCTGCTTTGGTAGTGAAAGATTTAAGGAGCTTCAGTCTCCATAGAAAGAGAGAGGTTTAAGCAAATGGTTTTTCCATATCAAAAGTTTTTCCATATGGCTGCAATTGAACTGCGGGGATTATTGCTATTTTAATGGATGACCAGAGTGAAATATGTTATCAAGAGCAGTTAGGCAGGTCAGTGGAGGAATGATTCACTGGAGTACATTAAACATACAGAAAGCTTCTGATCTAGGAAATCTTTCTATCTGTTAATGACTGGAAGCTGAAGTGGAGGGTTTTTAGTGGAGGTGTGATTGGTTTTCTTGTTTTGTACTTCCAAAACATCATTTACAAGTTGCTGTTTGGACTGAATGCCATGAAGCAGAACTTTCAACTGGCACAGTATCATTGATTTATGCTTCTGAAGGCCTGTAAGAAAAGTGACAGCACTGGATATCAAAGTGGACATTCTTGGCATGGTCCTCTGGTAGATAGTCTTCCATTTGCTGAGTGCTTTGCCTGTGCTGCAGCAGTCCCGCAGAAGAATACTCCTCAACATTTGATCTCAGCTGGTAGCCCACGTTGGCTTTAAATGACGGTTTTCTGAAATTCAAAGCAGTCTGTTTCTGAAGCTTGTAGTGAAGGTTAGATGCTTCCCCCCACCATGTGCTGCTGCTTCATGGAGGGTACCGTGTTTATATCCTGGTTTTGTCAGGGATATTTGCCATGCCTCCTGATATTCTCCTCCACCTTAGGTACTGCTCTTAAATCACCCCTCTGGATTTGTTAGATCCTAGCAGGTTGAACAGATCTAGTGGGGACTAGTTAAACTGTGGCTTTTTGAAAGGCTTTATCTCCGTAGAACTTTGATTAGTGTCTTTGCTGGTAAAACAGTCCTCTTAGATTGTGTAGGCAGAGGAACTAGGTAAGAGCTGAATTTTATACTCATGGCCAAAAGAAGCTGATGCTTCTCTGCTGGTGGTTGAGAATGGCATACTTCTGGATAATGTTTCTTGAAGAACAGATAAATATCTAGTTTTCTTAATCTTAATGTTTTATGGTACAGAGCTAAATATTTTGCAGAAGTTGAGTGTGAGCTTCCTTTTTAGCAACTTACTAAACACGAAACTACCATTAGTGAGTTAATCTGAGCTCACTTTTCGTCTGAAACACTTCTGCTTTTCTCTGAGGATAAATCTGAACTGCTAAAATTGTAGTATTCAAAAATGAAATAGTAGCAAGAAACTCAGGAGAGTGAATTCAATACCTTAAAACTGTATTGAGATTTCCTGAATTCCTGACCTCCTTTTGACTCTGGACCAGTACCTCATCAGCTCAATAATTAGTTCGATATTAACTCATCTTTCATTTTTACTCGGAGACAAAGATAGGAAATTTGTAGGATCCATATATCCATATCTACAAAAATCCAGATAGTGATTGTAAATGAAATAAAATGTGATTCAGTATTTATCTATCTAGTAGCCTGCCACAATAATTTTTATCTTTATAATTTATTATTATTATCTCTATAAAGAAAAAGATAAAAAGAAAAACATATGCATGTTATTTTTCAGTTATGCACTTTAATAGCATAGGTGTTTTGAAAGGGAAATAACTGCACATCTACATCTTTCTTTTTTTTACACTCTCTGTCTTTATGCTAGTCCAACAACTTGTTTTCAGATTTCTTATGTTTAACACAAAAGAATTGAATGTAACAAATAGCATGGGAGGTTAGTGTTTTGGACTGGGATAAAGGGGGTTAGGGAATGAACTTTATTCTTACCAAGCTCCCAGAGAAACTAGAGTAGTTTAGTGCCTAATTAATCCCTATCAAGTGTTTAGCTAATCCTTTATTTCTGCTAAATCATGTAGGTCTTCAGCTTTTTCTACTAAAGCTGTTTTTTCTTCGCAATTGATTTTTAAAAGCAGAACCCTGGAGTAAACTCCAAGTGCTAATAAAACAGATTTCTGCCCTGCTTTAGGTTGGCTGGGTCACGGTAGAGATAGCTAAATTACATGCAGTTCATCTCCTGAAATACCTCAGTTTTCTCCCCAGGTATTAAAATAAAGGGGTGTCAGTTCTGGATTCCTGTAATATGCTGGCATAAACTGGCAGTTTGGGACTTTCTTCTGTTGGAGAGTCAACCAGCTCCTCTAGCAGCAGTTCTTGACAAAGTGGGGCAGAATGTTGTGAGGAATATGAATGATTTCAGCTCTTTCTGGGCTGCCTCGACGTTAAGTGTATTTGGACTGCTACCTTCCTAATAACTTTCTTTTATTATACTCTCAGAGGTCCGACTTGTGTTCTTCTCATCTTGTCAGTATTCAGTATTAATGCACTATGTATTAAATAGGTTATGCTTATTCTCTATGAACTGTGGTGTATTTCATTGGAGGCTTATAAAGCACACTGCAAAGTAGGTTCAGCTTCATTCATTCATTCATATGCCTGTATCATGCTTCTTTTCAACTATTTTTAAAGGATTTATTGTAGACTTCCCATGGTATTGTTAGAGGACGTGCTATCTGTTCTGTTCTTCTGTATTTTACTAATATAAAGAAATTGTGATTGGACATAGAAGACAACTGTGAACACACACTACCATCTAGAGGAGCAGCTAAGCTACTGAAGGCTTTAAGAGTATCCATTACCCTTGGTCATCCTTTACAAAATAGTCTGAAACTACTTTTGAGTCAAACCTGATGTTTTAACCAATGGGTTCTACACTTACATGTAGATTTATGCATGTGTTCAGCTCAGTTTAGAAATTTGTGTAATAATATATTAGTATGTGTTGATCATAAAGAAATGGGAAGCCAAGATTTGTAACTTTTGTAACACCAGTTTGGGTTTCGAGTCCAATTAACCCAGCGTTTGCTTATATGTAAGCATGTGTTTCCTCTTGAGTATCTCAATACATATAAAAGATTGTAAATCTATGGATGCATTTTTTCAGTTGATCAAATGCACAGTTGTTGTTTTAGTTAATGGGCCCAATTCAGTGGATCAAATAATTGTGTAATATTCCACTAGCATGCTCTCATATGTGGAATTGTGGTCACCTCCTGCCAAGTCTTTGGTGATAGGACACTTTTGTAAAGGTTGTAAAAGGAATTATTTCCTTTGTCTCTTTAAGCAGTTTAGAATCAGGATCTTTGTCTTCAGTTCCCAAAATTCTGTGACATTTAGCAGACTGATCTTGGAAAGTACTTATACTTCTTTCCCATGGTTAAGTTGATATGGCGTACTTGAAACTTTAGTGTGATACAGGACTAAAGAATATCTAGTGTACAATGCAACTTGTTTTAATGAGTGGAAGTTTATTATATGTTGAAGGAAAGAGATGCATGGGGAAAAAGATCCAAATATGTGATTGAATTTTTGCCTCAGGACTAGCAATTTAAGCACAGGAAACTTATAAATGAATTTATAAGTAGATAAATGGGACAAACTGCTTCTGAGTTCTTAAAGTTTGGGGTTTTTTTTCAGGATCTCCATAACCTAGATCTTATGATTGGGATTGCATCTGGTGGAATTGCTGTGTATAGAAAACTCATCTGCACAAGCTTCTATCCCTGGTAAATTCCTTTACTAGTAATGAAACTTCTGGTCTTTTTGAACTCAATTCCATTTACTTTAACATTTATTCCAAAGCAGCTTACAATACATGGACTTGTTCTTTATGTAGATATCATGGTATTTCCTTGCATTGAGATAAAAATGAAAACTCTTGCCTAGGCTTTTAATTCTCTAAGACTTTTGGACTTATTGCACTGTGTGAAGTCTTGGTCATGTTAATTCATGTACAGTTTTCAGTACAAGATTAGGTGGACCCTGTGGTCTTAGAGGTTGCTGCTGTTATAGCAAATAATATTTTTTTATTTATATAAATATTTTATATAATATATGAATATAGTATTTTATATAATATGTAAAATAGTCATATGTGTATATTTTCTAAAGTAACAATATTTTATTAAGTATTACTTGTAAAGATCAACAGCTAACGGTCTAATAATTTTATCTTGTCATTCAGCAAGAAGATACTTGCTTCTCAAGAGAAATGTAGAATGAGTGATTTGGCGTCTCAGATTTACTGGAACTAGGATAATATAATTTAGACAAATTTTTAAATGCTGTTAAACAAGGCTGTATAATGTTAACAAGTTTTGGAATCTCTGAGGAAGAGACTTTTGTATACAAATGCATGATAGCACTATAGAAAATAATCACTAGAAAGAAGCGTTGCACAGAAGATGTCTAACATGAAGGACATTAGAATTTAGTTACGTTATTTATAGTGTTTATGGGCTTGGTTATTTATACCATACTGAAAATGATAACATAAATTAGAAATTCTTTGGAGGCTATGTCATTCGTTAAGGTTTTTGGATTGGATCAGAAATATTTTTTCCCAGTCTTTCTTTTTCACAATAAGTATGAATTTGTATACTTGATAAAGTTTAGCTTTATCATGTTATGCATAATTTCCTCTTGTAATTTGTAACAGTTTTGCTGGAGAACGTTTCCTTAATCGTGACAGAAAAATATGTTCTAATGGGTTGTACTTGCTTCTTGCTCCTTAATTAAATAAAAAGGTACTGCTCAGCAATATTCCATAAATACTTGAGTCATTCTATCCTTGCATTAGGAACCCAACCTAGCAGTTATTTCCTATGGTAAAGCAATAAAATAGGTTTCAGTTTATTTTTAGTGGAAAATGTACTGCACAGTCTCTGGATTTTTCTTATACCTTTGCAGTGACAGGTGTGAAATTTCAACTCGCTTGGATGTACTGTGACCATCCTTAAATGTACGTCTATAATCTTCTCATGTAGCACAGTGACATCTTGTATTTTTCCATCTCTAGTGCACACTAAAGCATAAAAGAATTTCACCTTTTATCTTTATGCCCTGAGCTCTGCCCTTTCATATGTCAGCCTCTCAGCTCCTTTAAACAGCTGCAGGTTTTAAAAACTGCCAGCTGGAAGCACGTTTTCTATCTTCTACAAGTTATCTTATACCAATTTAATGGCCTAAGGTATGAATGGATAATAGTAATCCTGAAGACCATAGCTTGGCATTTGAAAATCCAGGACTATATGATTTTTAGGGAAGGGAAAGAGAGCTTTGTAGCACACAAGACAGGAGAAACCCACAACTTCCTGTGCTACTTTTACTGCTGGAGAGCACATGGGAATAAAACACAGATGCTAAAATGGCATTTACAAAAATCTGTTCTCATTTACAAAAAGAAATGGAACAGGGAGGGGAAAATTCACGGATTTTTCAGTTAAAATATTTTCCACTCTGAGGTTTAGGCAGCAATATTTTCAGCTGACAGCTAATGCAATTGTTCCAAGCTTTCCTACTCTCTCTCTAAAAATATCTTCTCAACTTGAAAGGAGCAAACTCATTACATAGGGGATAACTTTTTGACATTTTATTTCTGTCTTCTCGCACGAGCTAATCATAATTCTTCATGCGGGAATAATGTCCATTCCCTGCCCCCTGAACACAAGCGAACAAGGAAAGTCAGTGGAGCAGACCAGCCTGTGCTGTCCGCTTTCAATTTCTTATTAGACTTCAAAACAGAATGTATTTCTGTAATGCATGGAATTTTAATCTATCTTGGTTAGAAGAAGGTGTGCAGGTAAGGAGACTCTGGGAATGAAGAAACAAAAAACCAAAAACCAAAAAAACAAAAGTCAAACCCATTCAGGTAACTGAACTGCTATTTAGGCTTTTTATGTAACACCATCTGTATTAAGTAGTTTTTGCTATGGGCTGAACAAGCTTCACCATGAATGTGGTAGAACTCAAGGTGGCAGCAAACACCACCAAAGCACTCTTTCCAAAACTAAGTAAAATACTGTGCAACATTAGTGGATGACAACAATACAACTAAGCCATATGGTAGTAGTCAAAGGGGACCGTAAGTTTTCAGGAACAGAGGCAGTGAGAGAGTACTTCCTTGGCAAAAGGAGGATTTTCAATCAAAGCAACTTACATAAGGAGCTGACTGATCAGTCAGAGGCAATGCAAGTCAAGGCAGGTTTAAAAAATAACTCTGGATTTAATGCAGTATTTTGTAACTCTGGCAAGTTATTCTTGGGGATGCTCAATTATTATGTGATAATTTCAAAATTTGTTTTGAAAGTAAAATATTATCTTAATAGCAAAAACATACAAGCTCTCTCTGCATCAGCAGTAATTAAGGTTGTGTATTCAATGTTATTCAGTGTATGTAGTTTCTTTGCTTTGAAAACTTCAGAGAAACTGCTAGAGGAATGCATTTCACATTGCTAGTTAATGTTTTAAAAAACAGTTTGACAGAATCGTTTATAGCAAATTTGACAGCACCTTTCAGGCTGAATTTTCCAATGTTAAAGTATAAGACTTTAAGCTACAGAAGCATTTTTATTTCAGGACAAAAATACCAGCTATTAGTACTGAGTGCTAGCACAGAACTGACAATTTGATCGGAAATGAATAATTCTGTTGCCCAGTAAATGACAAATCTATTTTGACTTGTGAATGACAGGAAGACAGGACCCAAAAGATGTGTCATTATTAATGTGCTACAAGTATTGAGCATTTTACAAGTAAACCATTAAATTTAATCAGTTGTGAATGTTGCATAGTTGATAGACACGTTATCGGTGACTGATAAGAGGAGCTGAGCCACCAGTTAGGGTAAGAATAACTGCATTCTGTCAAATCATGTTTTGGATATGACATCTTCAAGAAATTGTTAAACTGAATACTTTAAGGTCCTTAATCTCATGGACTTTTTTGTGGATTGTGCTATATGCGAACGTTCACTCAATTTGTAGGTGTAACATTGCAAATGGGTTTTAGTTAATGTTAAATAAACCCCTCAGATTAGCAAGTGTTCTTTGTCACTGTATTAAATAGGTGTAGTTGTACTTTAGGAAGAATGAATGGAACTGAGACAGATGCTCTACTTTTGAGAGTCCAAATGAAGAGATTTAAAGCCGTGATTTGACTTGAAGTGATTATGTAGTCATTAAGTGAATCTTGCTTATTAAAAATAAAAGGGGGGGGGAGGGAGAGAGATTGAAAGAGTTTTGGGATGTTGGCAACCTTTTTATTGTTGAATGGAGGGGGTTTTGCTTAGTCTGCAGGGTTAGTTTTCTGTGTCTTGGATTTCTGCTGGCCCTACATTAGGGTAAAAACAGACCATGACAGCAAGTGTGTACGCTGAGAATGACTCAAACTTATATGTTGAATTTTTATCTATGTCAAGAAATGTGTTAAGAAAGAAACAGAAGCACAAAACATGTGTGGTACTGGTCCAGGTGGAGCAGCACTAGGATTAAGAATGGATTTATATATAAATGAGTTGCACACAACTGAAAGCTTATATGACTTATCGACAAATTCAGAATACAGAACTTTTAGATGAGCAGTACAGACAACTACCATTTGAGGTAGCAAGTCAAATGGTACGAATATTTCAAGAGTTGGCCTGACAGGAGTAGTGGATATGGTTTAAACTTTCTAGCAACTCGCACAATTTATCTGGTCAACAAAGAATGTTGTGAATAA
>VXBJ01006030.1:0-43412 GCA_013400055.1 Nycticryphes semicollaris
GAGACAAAGGCTGGAAGCCAAATAGAGCTAAATTCCTGCCAGCACCTGAGAAAACAGGTTCCCACGGTCGGGGGGGGCAGCTTTTTGGGAGCAGTGTTGGGTGGCCGGGGCGGGTTGGTACTGAACATGTCGTTTCCGACCTTATTTCACCACGAGCTGGCTACTGGAGTGAGAGCCATCGCTCATCGTCTTAAACAAAGTGTAGTACAAGACAATTCAATTAACTGCGAGCGGAAGTCAATAGCGCGGGGCGGTTTACATGGTGCTTCCCCAGCCAGGGGAAATCAAACGGCTGCCCTGGCACCTGTTGGCCAAGGGCTGTGATCCCAGCCTGTGAGAAAGGGATGCCAGGGAGAAAAAAAAAAACACCTCCTGGAACATCCCCCCGCAGCGAAGAGGCAGAGGGATGTTGGAGCTTGAGTTTAACCACCTGCACTGCAGGCCGTCTCCTGGGATAGAAGGAGGAAAAAGGGTAGATCTGAGTGATGGCATTAATGAGGCACAGCCAGGTGGAGGGTCAAAACTGCATTTCTGCTGAAGATAGGTTGGAGACACAGTGGCAGTGGGATTTTCTGGAGAAACAGCTCCTCTTTTCTGGAAAGCAGGCCTGGGCCAGATCCTTTCCAAGGGGGTATTGTCCATCGGGACCTCACAGTCCTGGCAGTGGGCATTGCCCCCCAGTGCTGCTCATTAGCCGATGCCAGCAGATTGGGGCTCTCTGTGCTTCATCCCCCTTGCTCTTACAGCCCCACTTCTCTTATCAAAACACACAGAGATCCTCTGATTTCACATCTCCATCCTTGTATCTTCCTGTGTCTCCCCTGAGCTTCATCAACAATTCCCCCTCCAATGTACTTGTAATGCTATTCCCGTGTTTCCTGGGGTTTGCTTGTGTTTGACGAAAAGACCTCATCATTCCAGATTTGTCTTGCGTGAGCTATCACAGGATTAGTGAACTGGAAATCTTTCAGAGTTTTCGTTCAGAAGCCAGTCCCTTGGGAGCATCGCTTTAGTAAGTGATTTTTCTGTTCTAGCCCAAGGAATTGGATCCGCATCCGGTAGCCAAATTGAATTCATTCGGGCAAGGTTAAGAGCCATTTGATACAGTTTTAGATTAGGTGAAGGCAGCCATATATATTTCATATTCTGCACTAACTGCGGCACAGTTACCAGGGATGGGCCGGCACAGCGCTTATTGACTGCTCCCCAGCGATCCTGCTCTTACAAATGGATGTTGCTAAACAAGGGAATGGATCCTAAATCTTTCCCTGCTGAAAGGTAATGGAAATAAGACAGAGTGATAGGCAAAAGGAATGGCTTGACACTTAATAAAAGCTTGGTGTGGCTGTCAGGGCGGCTGTGGGCAGTCAGTGAGAGCTTTCTCCTCAGGTGAGGGGGGTCTGTTTGAGTCCCATTGGCTTGAGTTCTTTCCAAGAGCAGGATTGCGTGGGGCCCATGTAGAAAAGTATTGCTGGAGCCAACAGCATGGTACCGAGCATCGCTGCTGTGTTACCGTAGTAACGCGGTGGTGGTTGGGATCCTTCGTGCAGTACACTCGCCTTCCCAGGCTTGCAAATAGCTGGAGTAAACTACTGTATATGCCAATGAGGGCAGGCTGCTTTGTGTCAGCCATGAATACAGACATGGGTTTGAATAGAAGGACAAATGAGTTTCTCTGTTTTCTTGAGGTGAGCCCATCCATAATCGTAGCGATGCCTGAAATGCTCATGTGCAAAAGCCATCTGCTCCCCACTGGAATGATCTCAAGAGCTGTATCCCCTGGGGCTGAAGCCCTTCTTCTGTGCACTTGGCCTATTGCAGGAAAAAAAATTGCTCTGAGGTCTGCAGGAGCTGCTGCTCAGGCTGTGAGGGGCTCTGGGCATCTCTGAGGCAGTGCCCTATGGTTCCATCTACAGCCATGGAAAGCAGGGGGAGAAATCTGTCCCATCAATGCAGGAGAGCTTATACCCTTCAGTGTGCTGTGCACAGGGTTTAGCAAAAGCCACGCTGAGCCCAGCTGATGAAAAAGGACTTTGAAAAAGAAGCAAGTTATATTTAGAATAACCAAAAGTCCCCTTTGAAGGATCCTAAGGCAAACGATGGTCAAGGCCCATAAAATTCTGTACTTATTCACAAATCTTGCCAATACTCAAGAGCGTCAGTCCTGTGATGTTTATTGCTTTTCTAAAGGCCCCAGCTCCTGGAGTCGTGACGTGAAATGAGGAATTCAGCTTTTCTTGCCTTTTGACTGTTTGGTCTTTACTGTAGTGGGGAAAATTTGGAAAACATAACCTTTACATACTGCAGAGCTAGGGAGCAAATAAAAAGGACATAGAAGTAGTTTGCTATTTATTTCTGTTCCTGAAAAATCTCATAGTTTCTTTTTTTTTTTTTTTCTTTTGAAAGCATCTCAGTCTCTCCTGCATTTTTTAACTGCTTGGAGTGGAGATCACAGAATCACGGAGTCACAGAATATCAGGGGTTGGAAGAGACCTTGAAAGATCATCTAGTCCAATCCCCCTGCTGGAGCAGGAACACCCAGAGCAGGTCACACAGGAACGTGTCCAGGCGGGTTTTGAATGTCTCCAGAGAAGGAGACTCCACAACCTCTCTGGGCAGCCCCTTCCAGTGTTCCCTCACCCTCACTGGGAAGTTTTTCCTTATATTTAAGTGGAACCTCCTCTGTTCCAACTTGTACCCATTGCCCCTTGTCCTATCATTGTCTGTTACTGAGAAGAGCCTGGCTCCATCCTCCTGACACTCACCCTTTACATATTTATGGCAGTTTAGGGCTTTTTGTGTATTCTCTGAGCTGCTCCTTAAACTGCTAGAAATGAGGCAAACAACAACTAGGGAAAGAAAAAGATGCCTAGACATCTGGCGGAGCACAAGACGAGCACCGATCCCTCTCCAGGGAGAGAAGGGAATGGGTGTGAAGTGAGAATGCTTGAACTGAACCTGTGTCACACTGAGAGAGCTCTTCAAAGCGGGAGACAGCGGAGGAGTGCTCTTCGGCTCTGTGGCAGCAGAATTGGTTCTAGAAACCGCATTTGATGTCAATTCCCACTCCACGTTGTCCGTAGGACGTTTGTCAGGGCTCTTCTGTGAGGATTTGTTAGCCAGGGGCCTGGGAAATCTAGACCTGTGACTGTGTGAAGCTGGCATCAAGAGATGTCTCAGCTTCACCCCCAGACAAAGCCAGGGATGAGAGGGGCAGTTCATCACAGCAGAAGGACACAGGACACTGGCACAAGTGGCTGCAGATTGCCGAGGAGGTGACCCTTAAACTCTCCTTTACCTGTCTTTGTTCAGTAGAAGCCTTCCTCCTCCTCCTCCTCCACCCGTCTGCATCACTCAAGCTGCCACTGTGTAAGTGGAGATTCTTTGATGCTTCCTCTGTGATGAGCATCACTTTTCAGGCTCTGCTGCACCTCCCCTTCCTCAGGCCAAGTCCATGCTGCTTCCCCTGGGGCTTTCACATCTCCTTTTTCTGGTCGTAAACCTGTTTCTCTCCATTTTCCCCATAGATTTACCATTGTGTAATATGTGGATAAAATCTTCATTTACATGTGGCCATCAGGCCAGAGGACTGATGGAGAAAATATCTTGTTGTCATTTGAACCAGGGAAAAAGCATTCTCCCTATTCACAATCCCTCCTCAAAAAATTCCTCTGTCATCACTTTTTGGTCTGCTTTTTTTAATAAAACAGTTCAAAACTACCATTTCTCTTTATTATGGTTAGAAATGAGTGCAATCCTGGTAGAAATGATTTAGCTTGGGGGATTTTCCAACCTAAGAAGAAAAAAAAAAAAGAGAAGGAAGCATGGAGGAGGAAAACCAAACAAAAACGCAGAGTGCTCTGAATCCCACTGAACTGGGAATTAAACACCATTCCTTTCAGTTGTTTCTTCGAAGAAGACCAGCCACTGCAAAGAGTTATGACAAATGTGTTTATATTGTTTGATGGAAATCTTCTAGTCAGTACTAAAATATAATATTGTGAGGCAGGATGGGGAGGGGAAGCTGTACGTTCATCTGTCCTGAAAGCAAATGGTGCACGTTAGGATTTACATGGGTATGGGCATACCGGGACTTACTGGATAGTAGCCGTAGGTCTTTAATTTAGGATGTTTGATGGCTGTGTATCCAGCACTGTAAATGCAAGGGAGAGCATCTCCCTGTTGGCATCTGCATAGACCAGAGTGATAAATTCAGGATGAAATATCGTGCTCATCACTGCAATGTCCTGAAGGGACAGCCAGGCACCGAGATGGAGAGTGATGTCTCACCAGGGCTATCTCACTGTGTGTTCCTCAGCCCTGCCTTCAGCAGCAGAGGCACAGGCAGGATCTGAGCCTGGCAGGTGCCCTGCTTCATCCCAGAGCCGACCTGGACTCAGAATAAAACCATTTTTGCTCTTCTTCAGGATTCATCCTTTTTTCCAGGGTCCCAATTTCATATCATCTTGAGGAGGAGGCAGGCTTTGGTGCTGACTCTGGATGTCTCCCTAGGCCAGCTCCAGAGGAGGCTGTGTCATCTCCAACCTTTCAAGGAACCCACCAGGGCTTAATTAAAAACTAAACTCGGGCACCGTTATTCAGATGAGACTGTTGGCTCCTCTGCTGACGGCAGCTCAAACTTGTCACACTGCTCGTGCTGCAGATCTGTGCCGGAAGGTAGGAGATTTCAGCTGAGAGACAGGCCCCAGGCTGGCGTGGGCTGAACCCTTCTGCCACAATCCTCAGGCTGGCGAGAGAGGGTTGGGGTGACAGCAGCCTCCCTGTAAGGGCAGGGAGCAATCAATCAGCCAGACTTCATTAAAAGAAGCGTTGAAGGCAGTCGGTTGACAGAGCCGGTCTGTGGAGGTGACACAGACCTGACTCCAATCACTGCTACTTCAGGGAGAAGAAAAATCTGCATCTCCTGATCACATTGCTTTGGTCAGAATACTGTTGTTTTCTGCTCCATCCTGGGCATTTGCATGCTCAAAAGGAAAAAAAAATGTAATATTAACCATTGCCTCCCATCACTTAGGAGGCAGTGGTGACATGAAAAAGCAACTACAGAAAGAGATGGCTTGGGGGGGTGTGAGAGACCCAGAGGAATGTGAAGTCAGAGAATGGCTTAAAAGCAGTACAGAAAATCCAGTACATAAGGCAAAGTTTGTGATCCCCAGCAAAACCAGAAACCAGGTACTGAAACAGGGGCCTATTTGTGAAATACACTTCTTCCTGTGCTTGTGGCTATAGCATACATGCTTCATGCCTGCGTGCAGACTGTGGAAGGTGTGTTCATGGTGGTACCACACCTGGAGAACACGGGCAATGTCATGCATGCACACAGAGAATATGTGCAGGATGTATATCCTCCAATGCACAAAACGTGTTTGGAGCCAGAGAGATGGCAGCCTGCCTCTGGCCACGTTCACAGGTCTATAGGTGGTACAGCAGTGACGTGGTGCAGGTTGTCCTGTAGGCATGTGCCACACGAACACAGGGACAGGCATGTGGCACCCATCTGTGCTCTTGCTGCACACAGACAGCATGGTTGCACAGCAGAAGTTGTCCTGTGGAAGAGGTGGTCATTGCTTGTCTCCTGGAAGAGGGGGAACAGTTTAGGGACTGTGATCCCAGTGGTAGCCACCGTCCTGGAGACCACGGTGGGGTAGTAGAGACCATGGTGAGGCTGGTCCTGCTCTTGGCACCATAAAGGCCCTGGATCTCTGCTTTGAAGAAGGGTCCAGGAGCGTATGAGCAACACTGTCCACACCAGCATGGTTCTTATTTGCAAATGCTGGATCCTGTAGAGCAGTGGGAGAAAACCACAGAGCTAAGTGCAAAGCAACGGCTATATTTTGACTGTTTGGGGGAGGAAATAAGGAAAAAAAAAAAACCAAACAAAAACCAAACAACAAAAACCCTACATCAAAACAAGAAACAGAAACATTGGTGAAAAAACTGCCATCCTTAAGAAATGAGAGTGAGAGAAGAAAGGCTAAGGAACAGATGAAACAGCTAAGGCAGGGAAAATGAAGTGAGTTTTATTTACTCCCTCAAAGAGCTGGCAAATCAGAGGAGCTTTTGGGTAATTGATCTCAATTTTTCCATTTTGCAGCTGCCTGAACCCATGCTCGTAGCCAGAGCTCAGTGCCACACTGTCCCAAGGCACCCATGGGTGATGTTGGCAGAGTTCTGCAGTGCATGGAGGATACCACCGTTGGCAAGAGATGAAGGGCTTTGTGATACTGTGCTTGGACACAGAGACATTCACATGGGCAAACTCATTCCAGATGGAATTAGGACCAGGAAGGTGGATGCTGTGGCATGTTGCAGAGCTGCCGACAGGAATGCCACCCCCAAAACCATAGGACATTGTGATGGTGTACCCCTTCTGCTTGGGGTCCTCAGGAAACGCCATCAAGAGGCCACCAATGGTTCCCATATCCATTTGATTTCCAACTTGCAATGCCCCTTTGCCAAGCAAATCCCACAACCGCTTTCAGAGGGGAATAGCAGTGAAGAAGCATTTTCTACATTATTTACTGCTCAAATGGTAGAAACAAGGTTGGACCTTGCTCAGGTGTCTCCTAAACAAGCACGAGAAATGACACCACATCCTGGTGGCCATGATGGTGGACACCTGGAGTGGGAAAATTAGGAATCCTCCCTCGGTGGTTCCTGTCCAGGGTGATGCTGTGTATGCACACACATCCTTGCCCTTCCAGCCTGCTCTTACAGCATCTCTCTCCAAGGAGATCCCAGCTGCTCTCAGTGCTCCATCTGCAGCCTTCAGTCGCTGTGAGGGGGAAAAATATAAATAAAAAACTGAGTTCGATTAAAAAAAAAAAGAATCAGCTTTTCTGGCATCCCATAAATCTCTATTTATTTGTTCCTTCTTTTTATACAAGCGTGAAGGGAAGCAAAGCTGAGGGTGATGGTGTGTGGAGAACCTCCCTGGGGACCCTTTCAATATGGTAGGGGACGTTCCAGACAATATGCCTTCAGCCTAGGGTGAGAAGAAGGGGATTTGTTTATTTTAATTTCATTTTTTTCCTGAGGTGCTTTTATGGTGGTGTTATTCAGAAGTCATTTTTGCCTCAGGGGTGGAAGGTGCTGGAAGGTGCCCAGAAGGTGTGGGGAGCTCATTAGGCCCAGGTGCCAGCACTCAGCTAATTAGGGCCCTGAGGTAGCTCCTCCAGCCTGCTCCTCTTGCCATTCCCTTCTGCACTGCTGAGGAAGAAGTTGTTCAAGGTGGCTGGAGTTGTGATATTTTGGTGAGGTAAGGAGATAAGGTGGGCCTTGTGTTTGCTGGCTGCTGGAGTAGAAATACCTCATCTAAGCAAGTATATCTTTTCATGGTTCACTACTGAAATTGCAGTGGAGGGGGTTTAGGGTTATTTGGGGTTTTTTGATTTGCTGCTTGGAGGAGAAAACTGTTTTTTTCTGAGCTTTTGGCAAGATTTGCTTTGGGGCTTGCCCTCTGCAGCACTTGGATTTGCTACGCTGTGTAGCAGCAGAGAGGTGGGCTTCGGGTCACTTCCAACATCAGGTTGTCTTGCAGGTTCGTGATGGTTTGCTGCAGTCATCTCAGCAGTCTTTCCGATGCCCAGGATCTTGTTGAGTGCTGCTGGGGCTGCTGAGGTTGCACAGAGAAGGTTTGAGGGTATTGAGGCTGATGTGAGCACAGCTGAGAGTAGGCTGTGGGTGCTGCTTCCCATAACTAGGACGCAGAATGGGATTGGAAAGGACATCTGGAGATCACCTAGTCTGACTCCCTGCTAAAGCAGGGTCACCCAGAGCAGGTCACACAGGAAGGCATCCAGGTGGTTTTGAGTGTCTCCAGAGAAGGAGACCCCATACCCTCTCTGTCGGCTCTGGCACTCTCATGACAAAGAAGTTTTTTCTCATATTGAGATGGAATTTCCTGTGTCCCAATTTGTGCCCATTGCCCCTTGTCCTGTCACCACTGAGAGGAGTCCGGCCTCATCCTCTTGCACCCTGTTGTTTAGCTATTTCTCAGCATCAATGAGGTCCCCTCTCAGTCTGCTCTTCTCCAGCTGAACAGCCCCAGGTCTTTCAGCCTTTCCTCAGCAGAGAGATGCTCCAGACCCTCATCACCTTCATAGCCTCTGCTGGACTCTCCCCCCCAGTGGTTCCTTGTCTGTCTTGAACTGTGAGGTCCAAAACTGGAGGATGACCTCCCTTCTCCTGCAACCATGCTCTTTTGAGCGCACCCCAGGTGACAATTGGTCTTCCTGGCACTTCAGCTCTGGTGCAACGTCTCCCATGCTCAGGGTGAGGATGACAGGCTGATAGTTTTTCCCTCTACAGAGCTGGAGCCAGCAAGGGCTGTTTGACACCCCTCTTTCCCTCTCTTCCCACAGCATTTGTATCCAGGTCTTCATTTTCCCTGGGCTAGGACATTTGCAACTTGTGAGCAGTCGTACAGCAGTAATTACGCTCTCCATCACTTTCCCATCAAGAAATAAATGGAAGAAAATCACATCTCCCAGTACCAGTGCTGACCTTCATTTCAGAGGGTTAGTCACAGTCAGCTGGGCTATAATCTAGCCCTAAATTTACCCCAGACCTTGCTGTTCCCTGGGGCTTGTCACGTGCTATACCATGGGGCAGCTGCCCATACTTGCAGGACTGAGAGGGGAAGCATCGGTGCTACAGGAGCCATTTTCTGTAGGAGAAGTTGTGGTGTGTGAGGAGGGGTTTGAGGTGCTTTTTAGGGGATACGGGGGAAGCATGCTCTCTGCAGCAGATACCTGCCTGGCTGCTTCACTTTGCTGGTGGCTGAGAGAGCAGGAACATATTGGGGTCCCCCTGAGGTCAGACATTTAAAGTTCATTAAACCTATTCCATGGCCTGGCAGAGCTGTGACGCTGCCTGTATCTCCCTGAAATGTCATCTTCCCCCAGCGTGGAATGATAAATTTCTTTCCTAAGACTTTCCCTAAGGTGTGATGTTTGAGGTCATTCTAAAAGAACGTGCACTGCTTTCCCTTGGTCCCATGTAGCTCTGAAGGAGGAAAATCCAAAGCTGGGGTTGGCAGTACCAAGATAAACATGGGGAGAGGCCAGCACATCTGTCCTCTACCATCTCTGTTGGTCATGCAGATGTGTGTCACTGCATCATGCCCTCAAAGTCTCACCGTGCTGCTGGGTGCAGCTATGGACATATTCCAGTTTCCCTGGGAATGCAGTCACCAATTTTCTTCCCACCTTGTCACCTGAAGCAGACTTCAGGATGCCACAATGTAGTGGCCCAGGGCAAGCCTTCTCCTTCGCTGGTCTGCTGTGATGGAGGGTGGCCCACCATTTCTGAATGATCCTGCAGGGAACTACGAGCCCTCCTGTTAGGAAGTATCTCTCTTTCCTCCTTTCCAAAGCTCTTCTCACATTGTGCTGCCCAAGAGGGAGGCTGGGGTCTGTGTAGGGTTGAACGCCTGTCCTCGGTAGCCCCATCTTCAGTAAGTCATTCTGCACAAGAGGGACTTTCTCTAGGAGGATCTTTAAGGAACATGGAGGTGAAAGATGCTGTCTTGATCCCGTGTACCTGCAGCTCCATTCCTGGGTCTCAGCTGCCCTCACACAAGGCGCAGGGTAAGAACTGGGCCCTGGTATCTTTATTCTTCCTCTAGACTTGCTTTACACCTCCCCCTTTGCTGTCTTGCATTTGGAAGAAGGAGGGGCAGGATAGGGAATAAATGGCAATAAGAATTGCGTTCAGCTATTTTATTTAAGTCATAATCATTTCTAATCTAAATGTGCAGGAACTGTATTACACAGCCTAATCAGTCACATATATTGTACTGCGTTTTCAGTTTAGTGAAAAGAAAAAGCCATCGAGAAGGCAGAAATATGTTAAATGAGCATCTCTGAGGCTGTGCACCTCACCTTTTTCTTCTTTTTTTTTTNATAGAACAGCCCTCCTCCTCCTCGGCGTTTAGAGGAAGGCTGAGGAAATAGGGGCAGCAGGTTTTCCACTTGTGCCCTTGAGTCTCTGAGTGCTCATCATCCTTTCATATAGAGTGTTGTCCCTCTTCCTGCCCCAGGAGGGCTGTCTCCCCTCGGTGAGGGGGTTTGCATGCCCAAAGAGCGTGTGCTGGGGTGACATGAGTGGCCCCATGTGCTGCAGGACTCCTCTGCAGGAAGTCCCTGAGCCGGCGAAAGGGAGGAACATTATTAGGGAAGCTGGAATCCCTCCAGCTTCTCTGAGCGTATCGTGTTTGTTCCTTCAGTGTTTGCCAAAAGCACCCTTATTTATTTCATCAACTAAATGCTGAAAACCAGATGCCTGACTCCCATCAAGGCATTTAATGATGATGATCATTGCTTCCTCTAATGCAGTGTCTTATAGTGAGGGACGATGCCAAAGCAGCGCACAGCTGTTGACCAATGGGTGCCTGTCTGTTTTCTCCAGTATTTTTGAGTATTTATCTATTTTTGTGTTAGCACTCCTATCTATCTTTTTTTGCTGAGTTGCAGGAAGTTCTGAGGTGGAACGTGGCAGCTGTTCAATAGCTCAGGAGACTGGTGAGGCAGATGAGCTCGGGGAGCAAGGAGAACCTCCTGCTCCTCTGTAGTGCTTTAGAACACCTCGTACATGCTAAGAATGTGGTCTCTGCATCTTCTTGGAAGCAGGAAAAGGATGCTGCTGCTCTTTCCCAGCTAAGCGATGAGTAAATAACACAGATGAGGCTGCACAAGGAGACTTTGGCAGAGAGAGGAGGAAAGATGTTTGAGGATTGTTTACGGAGCAGAGATGTGCCTTTGCTTGAAATGAAAGTACCAACTTGAGCTGGAGAGGACATGTGGTAGGGTGCAGGCATTGGGTGTGCTGGGATAACCTGGCATGGGAAAGCAGCTCTGACCTTGTGTTTACACAGGCACATACCTGAATGTTCTTCTCCACTGGTCCATTGACGAAGAATATGGGTCAAGACCTTGGGTTGAACAAGTCAAGATGCTTCATTTTGTCTGGTGCCTTCGCCTGGAAAGTGGGAGTAGGGCCATGTCCTCACACCCCAAGGTGTTCCAGGATGGTGCCTTCGCCTGGAAAGTGGGAGTAGGGCCATGTCCTCACACCCCAAGGTGTTCCAGGATAAATGTGCTGCAGGCTGCTGTCAAGACAGGCAAAGGCACTTTAGTGCTGTCCTGAAAGGTGTCGGGAGACATTTAGGCTGTCACCATCCTATAGAAAACATACGTGACAGTTAGAACAGCAGTGTTGCTCCCCTTCTGGGAAGGGCTGTGTAATTCCTGGAGGTACATTGAAATCTTTTAAGAAACAATTAAGAATTTCAGTATTGCTTTGATATGTGCTGAACAAAATGTTGACACAACACACCACGCTACTCAGATTTGTTTTAACTTGCAGATTAGACTTCAAAAAAAAAAAAAAAAAGAATATGAAATGAATTAGCAAATTATTTTGATTGCTTTGTTCACTTTTTCAGCAAGAAACCTACCCACTTGGAAAATACTGACTGACTGGCTGGAGGCAGGAGCAGAATTTATTTCCTGAGATAAATGGATCTGGGATAAAAGTTCTCTTTATTTTTTCATTTTGGCTGAAAAGGATGGTGTGCTTCTGTTCTGCTCTTTGTGCTGAAGATCAAATAAGGAGGAACTTTGCATAGGTGTGCCAGGGCCTTTCAAAGAAAAGTTTCTTCCCGCACCCCACCTTTCCTTCTGGAAGCAACACCTCGGACTTGAGATGAGAGCAATACTTAACGTTCTTTTCACAATAATGCTGGTGTGACTCTGAATCCCAGTGCTGGCCCTCTTGTTCCGTTTTCCCTTCCACATGCACGGTCTCCCTCTGATCTCTCTACCTTGGCCTTGTTTTATACTTCTTGTGTGTTGGTCGTTGTGGTTTTATTTTAATTTCTTTCTTTTTTTTCTTTCCCATTTCTCTTCTGAAGATGGCTTTTGTGGAAGAAGCATCGTTTCATTTTCCCAAGGGTCCTGAGAGGGCGGCTGGCAGATCTCATACACAGGGCATCAGCTACCTTAAATGAACACACTCGGATCACTGTAAATCCCTATTTACACATAATAAGCATGAGGAATATGAAAAATAGAGGAAATAATACATTATTGATTACAGCAATGGCATGTAATGTTCTTTGAAAGGCAGGTGGTGCTTGCCCATCCATCAGCACTTCAAATGTGGATCTTTTTGCTCCTTGGAGATGCGAGTTGTGTTCTGTCATGCTCTCCTGGCTCAGTGCGGGGATAGGAGGGACAGACCCTACGAATGGCGAAAGAAGGCTTACAGCCTGATATTATTGGATGTTTGGAGATGGAATAACCAAGTGGACTACTTCTCTGGGTGATATGAAGCCATGTTGGGCATGTTTGGGTTTTAGTTAAGTGAGGAAATGCTTCAGAGAAGATTTTCCCACAAGTGGAGCCAGGGCATTGGAATTTTGTTGAGGTGGTTCTGTCACTTGGTGTCTAGGTGGCACCAAAAGGAGTATTTTTTTAACACAGGGTTCCCTTTTCTGGTGTAGGAGCAGAGCTAAATCATGGTGCCATGGCATGGGTGCACATACCAGATAGCTCCCTGACCTTGCAGAGAGGAGGATCTGTAGCGAGTAAGGGCAGCTTACAAGCCCTAACAATAGTCTTCTGACTAGAAGCAGTGTGTGCTCCAAAACAAAGTGCATGGAGGTGATTTTTGTGTTTGTGCTTTTAGGTTGGGTTGTTTTTGTTTTGTTTTTTTTTGTTGGAGATCTTAAACACTTGCCATCTGAGGTGCCTTATTGGCAGGGCTGGCCTGGTACTAGTATTGCAGTGGTGAAGAACAACATTTTGATGGTTGCTGAACTTGTAGCTGATGATTTCTTCTCTTCCTCGACAGCTGGCACCACCCTTAATCTCCTGTGTAATACATGAAATTCATTCCCTGGTTTTATCTCTGTCTGAGGGTGCAGGAAAGTGAAGTCCTTGAGGCTTGACAGGCAATTGGAGTAGGTTTTGTTTGGTTTAAATGAATTGAGAGTTCAAAACTAGACAGGTAATGGAGCAGTTCTCCTCATCTTGTTCACTTTTAGGGGAGTGCAGACCTTTCTGCTCCTCTCAGTGTTGGCTCAAAGGCCAGCTGCCTAGGTCACGAGAATTATAAGGTACAGCTGTGCTAACAGAAAGAGCATCTTTAGGAAAACTGGGTAACTCAAATTGGCACATGGGGAAAGTTCACCACCCCACTCCTCTCTCCATGCCACCCCCACCCCACGCCCAAACAGCCCCTGCCCTTGGATCCAAGCTGTTTGCTCACTCATGTGAACTCTGCAGTGAAAACATATTAAAGTTCCCTTTTCCTGCGGCTTTTTTCCTCCAGGTATTTAATCTTAGTTTACAGATGAAATGTGCAGTGGAGAAAAAGATGCTAATCACACAGTTGCTGCACTCTGCTCTAGCCACTGAAAAATTTATTACCATCTGTCCTGGATTGGACAGGGCCGGGAGCATCAAGACATTCATGTCTCTGAAACAGCAGCAGAAAGACTCAGCATCACAAAAGGGCATGGCACTGGGTCCACAGAGGCCATGCAAAGGGCTTGCAGGGGTTTGGAAAAGGAAAGTGAGCTTTGTTATCTTCTCTTGGCTGAGGCCAGGGGCAAGAAAAGTCCATGTTCTGCACTAAACTTCTATCTCTTGGCTGTGTCATCACAGTAACTTTCTGGTCTTTTATGGACTCACAGAATGGTTTGGGTTGGAAAGGACGTTGGAGACTATCTTGTTCCACCCCCCTGCCCTGGGCAGGGACACGTCCCACCAGACCAGGTTGCTCCAAACCCCCTCCAGCATGGCCTTGAATCCCTCCAGAGATGGGGCACCCACAGCTTCTCTGGGCAACCTGGATCAGGCTCTCACCACCCTCACAGCAAAGGATTTCTTCCCCAGATCTCATCTCAATGTCCTCTCTTCCAGTTTGAAACTATTGCCACTCATCCTGTCACTACATGCCCTTGTATAAAGTCCTTCCCTGGCCTTTGTGCTGGGGAGACGTTTTTTGGCAACCATTTCACCAGTTGGTTCTTCCCACTTATTTTTTGGTCAGGCATTGAGACAGCTGTGGTTATTTCAGTGTCCTGGATATGTCATTATATACATTCCTACTGGGTTCCCTCCTTAGCTCTAAGGGGAGCTTTATGTGGTCAAGTTCTGCCAGGCTTTTATGAAACCAGAGCAGAAGGCGAGGTCAAAAATAAGACCAGAAACTGGATTTCTCAAGCTCCCAAAGAAAGGTGTTTGGCTGTGCAGCTTTCTGAGCATGTCATAACATCCAACTGCCTTGGAAGCAAAGTGGTTTGATTTTTGGCCTGTCTCTGCCCTCAGTGTACTACTGGACTCATGATTCAGAGAAGTGCTCAAACTACAGCTCCCGTGGTGCGTCTTAAATATATGATATGGCTTTTTGCAAGAGCTCTGTTTCTGCCTGGCTGGCTCTTCCTCCAACTGTACCTTCCCTCCAGCACCAGCAAGACCAGCTGAATCTTGGAGCACACAATGGTTTCATAAAATGCCTCTCTTGCAGCTGGGTTTGCCTGTGTTTCTTCTTTCTCTCTTTTATTTTTTTTAAATAAAAGACCTTAGACTATTCTTTTTTGAAAAACCAAAAAAAAAATTGCTGAGCAAGGAGATAATGGTCAGCAGTGCAAGCAGTACCTGTGTCTCTCCTGTAGCAATTAGCAAACCTAAACTCAGGCTTGGCTGTCTTTCCAATTAAACCCTGGCAAGCTGGAATACGCGACGCGATAATGAAGTAGAGAGTTTTGGAGCTACTCTGCTTGCTATTTTGAGGATGTGGGAGCTTTAGGCTGTTTGGCTGAAACGAAGCCATCGAAAGTAATGGGCTGGACAATCTCACCCCATTACTTTTAATGGGATGGAGAGAGCGCACACACAAGAGCAGTGTGGTGACACCCGGGGAAGCAGAGGAGCTGTTTTCACGTATCACTCTAGTTATGGCCAACACTGGGAAAATGCCCCCCTGGCAGTGGAAGCCAAGCTGCTTGCAATACGTTATAGGGTCTGGCAGCAGATATGAGAAGCAGTAGCAGGAGGAGCATAATTGGCATGGGCTGGAGCTGGGACTAAATTTGGTCAATGCTTGTCCGAGAGGAGAAGAACTGTGGTTTATAAGAGCTCCCCACTGCTCACGTGCACTTTAAGCTGCATAAGGGTGTGAGCAGGCTGCCAAATCCTTCCCTTATACTGATCTTCCCTGCCTTATTTTCCTACCTCTTGCCTGTGATAATTACACCTATAGGGGCAGAGGAAGTGTTTAACGTTGTGTGAACTTCTGGGGTTTTTTGCTGAAGCTGATGAGCACCATCAGCAAAAAGGTTTGTAACGTGAAGATCCAGCCAGCAGAAACTGTGAGTTTTCAGGTCAACCAGGAAACTAATAATGCTCTGAAAGGGGAGTAGGGATGGTCATAGAATCACAGAATGGTTAGAGTTGGAAGGGACCTTAAAGATCATCCAGTTCCAACCCCCCTGCACCTCCCACCAGACCAGGTTGCTCAAAGCCCCCTCAAGCCTGGCCTTAAACACTCCCAGGAATGGGGCTTCCAAAACTTCCTTGGGCATCCTCTTCCAGTGTCTTGCCACCCTCACAACAAAGAATTTCTTCCTTATTATGTAATCTAAATCTTTCCTCTTTCAATTTAAAGCCATTACCCTTTGTTTAATTGCTACGCTCCCTGACAAGGAGTCCCTCCCCAGCTCACCTGTAGCTCCCTTGAGATACTGGAAAGCTGCTATAAGGTGTCCCCAGAACCTTCTCTTCTCCAGGATGAACAACCCCAACTCTCTCAGCCTGTCCTCGCAGCAGAGGTGCTCCAGCCCTCAGAGCATCTTTGTGGCCCTCCTCTGGCCCTGCTCCAACAGGACCATGTCCTTCCTGTGCTGAGGACTCTGACGCTGGACACAGTGCTCCAGGTGGGGTCTCACGAGCGTGGAGTAGAGGGGTCAGTTCACCTCCCATGACCTGCTGGTCAGATCAGAGATTTAGGTTGAACACTGCAACCTGGTGCTATGGATGCTCAGTGCTTTCCCTGGACCTAGACAAGGTGCCTGGTGCCAGCCCAACCCCCGTTGCAGAGGGGTGTCTGCATGGCCTAGCAGTCTGGGTGATGGATTTGTTTCTCGTGGTGGGACTGGATCTGTTGCTACTGTGATGTTGAAGGAACATCATCTGGACAGAGCTGCAATCAGCCTCCCACAGGCTGAAATTTGCCTAATGGCTTTCTTTTCTCCTGCTGTTGAGCATGGCCAAAACCCTTCCTACCAGCATACTGCAAAGCTTCAATTCCTCAATCAAAGCAGCCTTTCTTGTAGAAAGAGATGGAAATGCAATGATTTGAAAATCCCTTAAATCTTGTGGGTTTCTCCTCTTTTCTGTAGTAGGTGCCTTGTTTGTTGGTGGAGAGTAGGGACCTGTTTCCCTGATGTCCCTTCCAGCAGAAAAACTCTCTCTTCAAGCAAGTTCTAATGGAAAAGCAGGGACTGCGGCACCTCCACCTGGGATTTATCTCAAGTTGCTGCTCCCTTAGCCAAGTTACTCATCCCTGACTGTTTGGTAACACTGCCATAAGTGAGGTTCCCCAAGCTACTTAGGTGCCTCAGCTCCTAATTGCTGGGAGGTTTAAATATCAAAGGAGGAAACAGAGATTAACCTGTGTGTGGGTCTGACCCACGGTGACATGTCCACGTCACTGGTTTCCTTCAGCTTGGGGCTGGTGGGTGGCCCAGGAGGAGATGGTGTAGCGTAGACTGGTGCTGCACAGCAGGTCTCCTACCCACTTCTCGCCTTGCAAGGGGGAAGGCAGCTTAAAGAGTTCTGAAAGTGCAGAGAGTTGTCGAAGAGGAGAAAAATGAAATAGAAGCTGAAGATCAGAACTTTAAAAAAAAAAAAAAAAGCCTCAGATGTGCAAGAATTTCAGCCATGCTGGAGGGTAACCAGCAAATACAATTTAATTACAAGTCATGCAGATGTAATGGCATTTGTGAGGCTGGAGCAAGATTTCCCAGTAATAGGACGGCGGGGTTCCCTGCCTCTGACTGTCATCTCATCTTCAAATGAGAGCAGGGCAGTGCTTTGGTGGTTTCCCTGCTTTCAGAGGAGATTAAAGGGCCACAGCCACTCCATCCTGGAGGAGCCAGGGCAGATGTCAAGGGTGTCCAGCACATGAAGGGTTTGGAACAGGTGAGCAATGGGCTTCACAGGATTTGGGGCAGGAGGAGTTGATGGATCTAGGGCAGTTGGGTTTGTTTGAAGGTTGTTTCCAAGGGCAGAAGCGCTTTCCTCTGCTGTCCTCTGTCTTCCTAGACTTGTGAAATGGGTGGCTGAACCAGAAACACTTCCATAGCAGGAGGTGTGAGAAGCTGTTGTTGATCCAGAGCACTACAATAGATGTGACCTTAACAGTGTCGTGGCTTTTATTATTTTTCTCTCCAGTGTGTCCACAATCTGTCAGAGCAGCATGGGGACTTCCAGGGCTTATTGCAAAGTGTTTCCTTCACCACGTTCTCCTCCTGGTTGAGCAGAGGTGTTATAGGGCAGTCTGGGTGGGGTGTGAGGCTGGTAGACCTCCTGCATTATGCAGATCTGTGGACCTGCATGTAAATGTGGCTCTCTGTGTGCTGGGAAAGTGCAGAATGTGTTATTTATTCCAACACGAGATGCTCTCGCCAGGCTTCAGGATAACATCATGCTGTGTGTGTGGCTAATGTTGTTTGGATTGCAATAGGACATGTGGGGGGTCCTACAGCAGGGGCAAGGAACAGTGCAGTGGCTTTCAATGAAATGAGGAACTGGAGTGTTTGATGATGAAATCAGGTCTTTAGAAAAAGCACTGTGTCCTTAAGGAATTACAATATGTGGATCTTGCATCTTTCTCCCTGCCAGCTTTGTCCTGAGGTTTTTCATTCAGATTTTAGACCATCTTAGAGACTAACAATCTGTGCTGTTGAAAGCCCTGCTGGGATGTAGGAGCACACCCTGACGCCAGTGCAATCACTGGAGATGGAGCAGGAAGGTTTGCCCCAGCTAAGATAGACACAAACCATTTTCCAAACAGCCCTCCTCTTGCAGCCCCCCTTTTCTCATGTGGACTTTTCCCAGTCTCTGGGACACGACCTCAAAAATAATTTTGATTCCCTGGAAAACTTGTTTCATCAAGTGCACTGGAAGAGGTGATGCAGAAAGGTGTGATGGGTTTCCTACATGTCCTCCACACTTTTGTCTCTGGTAAAACAGTGTTCTTTTTCTGCTACATGGAATTAAATACGCAGCTCCTGGTTTGGGGAGGGATGGGAGGGGAAGATGGCTGGACTGGGAGGAACAAGTACCACCATGTCGGTGCCACTACAGGCCTTGTCAGGCAGCTCCCCAAGTGGCTGCAAGTTTGGGTCTGAGCTGCCAAACGGAGCATGGGGGCAGGGGACAGACAGCACAGGGTCACCTGAGCCCTCTGCTTGTGAGAGGAAATTCTTGGGGGAGGTGGAGAGGCCAGACAGGGTGAGGGACAAGGCTCAAACTGTCTGTTGCCCTCTCCTTCCCTCCCTGTTCGTAGTCCGGAGATGTGAAGAGCTCCCTTGAGTTCATGTTGGTTGGTGCAATGCAGCCACTGGAGTGTGACCACAAGAGAGGTGCCATCACCTGGCTGTCCGCTGATGGCCCCAGCTGCCCCACCGACTCCTCAGAATCAGGAAAGGTCGTCTCAGCAGTTCCTGGCTCCTTGTGGGGACAGTGACATGTCATGGTTTCAGGGGCTGACCTTGGGAAGCATCAAGGAGAGGCCAGAGGATGAGTGGGGAGGTGCTCACGTATGGCTTAAGTTTCTCTCGGAGCCTTGTTCCTGACCTTCCCGCAGCAGGAGGCTGCCTTGAAATAGGGGATGTATTTTGTGGCTTGAATGGAGCAGCGTGTACAATGGGATGCAGTCAAAAGCAGATTAAATCCCCAGGAAGCCCTTGAAGTGCCAGTCAAATCCACCAGTGAGGTGAATTGGCCAGAGCCCCACGGAACAATAGAGACATCTTCCCAGGGAGGGTCCGAGCTCTGGGGCAGTAACAAGCTGAGGAGCTTCAGATGGTCTGAGCGAAGCGAGATGAAAGGACAGCGGCTCTTGCACAGTGCTGCAGAAACCGTGTAAATCGGGGAGAAATGCTGGAGCTACGCCTGCTTGCTGTGAGGCTGTACGATGAAAGGTTGACCCTGTGGGGATGGAGAAGGCCTGGGAGCGTTGCTGTGGACAGCTGGCTGCGTGTATCTCCTTGGTGGAGCCTTCAGAAGTTGGGTGTGAAGGGAGGGAGTTGCAGGGGACTGTTTCTTACCAATATTCTTCAAGGATTGGTGAGTGTGGGCAACTCCACCAGCCTTTCCCAATGCCCGTGAGTGGTTTAGCAAGATTACCTGGAAATTTCTAGCTTGATAAGAGCATACATGTGCACACAAGTCTTATGCATGGAGGTTCGAGTTTTGAAGGCTGCCTTACACTGGGATAAATTGTTTTTTCCTATAGCAGCTCCTTCAGGCTTCTTTGGAGGAAGGGAAAAAAAAATCCTAAGGATAATTGGATATGGGTTTGTGAGCATTCTTTGTCACTTGCTTGGATGGTCCTCAAATAGGGTATGTTTGGAAGAGGCTCAGAAAAGGATCACCAGCCGTGGAGGGCTGGGGAGGAGAGAGGGAAACACAGAGAGATTCAGCAGACTGAACTTTAGGGACCAAAGGCTCTGTGTTGCCACTAAAAAAAAGCTCTTCAAAACCCTTCAGTAGTGAGTTATAACTTGGAGCTGTCTTTTTTTCCCTTCGTTAGCTGGGGAACACAGGGAAATAATTCTCTCTGCTCAGCAGCATGAATCCTTCTTCCTCCTTTTGCCTTCTGCCCGTTGTGTCTCCCACTAAGAAGCAACTTTTAATTGTCTAGTAGCAGGGCAGAGCTCTTTCTCGGGGAGAGCTGCTCACTGTGTGGTTTCTCTGCTCTTCCCCTTGAAGCTGATGTCTTTCAAGGCAGCTTGGAGAGCAGTACACTAAGATATTTCCAGGCACGTGCCTGTCTAAAGCTGTTTGTCCCAGAGAACCTCCTCCTGGGTCATGTTTCCTCAGTTTCTTTTTTTCACTGTATTGAAATAGACTCAGTGAAAATAAGCACCCCCAAGTTTTCCTCTCACTTGCCATTATGGTTTTTTAACTCAAAAGAATATTTGAGGAAAGTTTTAAGGGTCTGCTAGCCCTTCACCCTTCTGCACCAGAAATTCCTCTTAAGGGGCTGGCTTGTTTGGGTGATGGTGCTCTTTGAGCTGCAGGTACGTGCCTTTCCAGCACAGTTTAAGGCAAACTTAACAGAGGTACTTCACAAGGTTTCGATTTCAGCAAATCCTCTTTTGCCATGCAAAGTTGAAGTGTCCTCCCCAAGGTGGTCTTCACCCCTGTGCAGTGGCAAGAGAGGACCTCCAAAGTCCTCAAGCAGAGCTGGCTCCTGAAGAGGGCCCTGGTTCCTGCAAGTTCGGCTGCATGAGCCTTCCCTCTTTAATCCAAACAGGATTTCCAGGGCTGCTGACTGTCAGAGGGTGGCCCTTCTGTGCAGTTGATTTTTACATCATGGAGCAATGAGCTGGCAAACACCTCTGCTCCGTCTGTTTTCCTTCATTGACAGATTCTTTAAAGTCAGATTGTGGTCCCACAGGGACACACTCAACTAATCCTCTGCTTTTAAGATTTTATTTGTGCAATAAATGGATGACAAGGTGGTTTGCAGTACATAACACAATAAATGGGTTTATAAATGCAACTTTTCTGCAGAGCACTACAGAATAAAACACAATATCAGTACAGCATTTAACACTGATCTCTGGTTCATTCATATTTCAAACAGTAATGTGCCCATTTTCTCATCTGGGAAGCCTCTTAGATTTTTTTTAATACATTTTAATAAATTAACAGGGAACAGATTTAATAATAACTTGCATTTGTATAGCTTTTTTCATTTCCGAGGATCATGGATGGCTTTGCAGAACAGTGTAATATAGAAATTACGTGCAGAAGGATCCATTAGGTCTCCACCAAAATGCAGCAGTAGTTTGAATTTCTCAGCAATGCTCCGGGATGCAAATGAATATCAAGGAAGGTGGAATCTGGCACTCATGGCAGAGGTGAACTTGGAGGGGAAGGATGCACCTCAGGTTATGGGTGCCCAGGGCGAAGTCCCCTGAAGAAGAGGTGACAAGGATGTTGAGGAAATCTGCAGAAGAAAAGCAGGATGGTTACTGAGCCTGGAAACTAGAATGCTGAAAAACAAAGAAAATGCTCCTTCTCCCACTTCTGACTTTTGGGGTGGATTGTTGCTAGATATGGGGAAGCCACAAACAGGGAAAGATTTGGGAGACAGGTCTTTTCTGTTCATATTTCTTTAGCAAAGTATCTAGCAGCAGACAATCCATCAGGACAGGAAACTTCTAAACGGGAGCATAACAATTCTCAACCAAAATATTTTCAAGTGATCCAAAGCTCTTGGATTTGGTGACATGGGATCTTCTCATATCACCCTTGCTGGCCAGCTTAGAAAGAGGAAGGCACTGAGCTTCTTCCTTGGCAACTTTCATGCTCTTTCAAGAACTCTCGCCCAAGTTCTCAGCTTCTGAGGTCCCCGTGTTAGATGGGGCTTTTCCAATCCTCTGTCTTTCCCAGTTGTGTTTTGGTGTCGCCGACACTGAGATATCTGTCATGGAGGTTGGCCATTCCCATCCTGAAAAGAAAAAGTCCAGAATAAAGCTCATGCATGTAACATGTGATCGGAAAAATATTTACAGATAGCAAATTGCCATTTTTTTGGAAGGAAAACATGAGAAAATGGAAACGTGATATTTATGTTAATACAAAGTTTTTAAAATTTAATTTAAGAGACCAGCTGTTTCTGCTTCTCTTATAAGAGCTTAATTGGTATATAATAGCATAGTTAATTAAATACAAATCAATAGTTTAAAACAGCTAATTGATATTTAATATGTATGGGAAAATGTGACTTAGTAGTAATATAATTAAGTCAATATTAAATAAGCAATGGAATTGCAATTATGCCTTTACAACGATTATAAAGTTTATCATTCTTTAATAAACTTCAATTAGACAGGATGAGTGGAAAAATTATTAAACAGGTATTATTGGGCTATTAAACATTTATTATCATTCCTGGTGGAATACAGCTACACAATAGTACACATTATGGTTGTGTTAATAAACCTTTATTACTGCTTTGCAGCTTTAGCCTTTACTGCAGCAGTTGATCAGAAACTTAGTTCCCTCCCCCAGTTATGGGTTGAATTGCCCTGGAATCAGGTAAGGAAATCCCAAACGATGGGAGAAACGAGTTAAAAATAGGAGGTTTCCATAGTTTGGGCCAGCAAAGAGAAATCTTTCTTTCAAAGCAAATTTGCCCAGTCTGTGCATAAGGACCATGTTCTAGAAGAGACTGAACTTATATGTTTTCTAATTGGCTTTTGCTTTGTTGTCACTGGCGACATGTGGTTTGAACTTGCTTGTGCTTTGTCTGATGAGCGGTTCTTCTGCAGGTTTTGAGGTGAATTAACGCAGGTGCCTTTGAGCGAGTCAAAACCATGGTTCTGCCTTATACTTTCCAAACAAGATGCTTAAGATCACGCTTCTTCAAAGTGCCTGGGATGAGAAACTTCAACCATAACTAGTTTCGCTCTGCTGGGAAAAATCCATTGCCATTGCAAGGAGGTGGATGTTGTTTGTTCTGGAGCTGGGGGACACGCATGGGTTAAAACGTTCTGTTTTCAGCGATATCTCAGCAGCCCCCCTAAAGCCAAAACCTTTAAAATGCTGGGTTTCTGCTTAACTATTTTAGCTTTAGGTAACCACTAAAAGCCACGAAGTGCTGAGACATCCTTAGGCATCAGAGTCATCTTGAAGTGTTTTACCTTTTAAAGGCACTCTCAAGTATTTAAAGGTGCCTTTAGCTGTAAAGATTTTTGCATGTTCTCACAAATTTATGGTATGAATTATTATAATGCAGTCTTCTTGTATAGCTCCTTTCATCATGGGATATCAAAGTGTTTTATTAGCATTAATTATAGCACCCTTCAGGGAGGCAAATGGAAGATAGACACCCATACCAGTGTGTGCTCATCCAGGCTCCAGACTGGTAATAACCCAGATTTCATCTGGATCCAGCACACAAGGCTCAGCCCTGACTGTCCCTCCCTTCTTTAAGGGAGAAGTTGCAACAGAGACCTCTTGGGTAGCACAGATGATGCCTTGGGTTGTAGCTGCTTCACACAATGCCTAAAGCACAACTTCCAGGAGCGTTGGAGACTGGAAGATGAGAGCTGGACACCTGACTGGTGGGATTTGGCGCTCTGAGGGTGGTGTGACACTGGGCCTGGTTGCTCAGAGAATCTGCGGCTAACCCATCCCTGGAGGGGTTCCAGGCCAGGCTGGATGGAGCTTTTAGCAACCTGATCTGGTGGGGGGTGTCACTGCCCAGGGTAGGGGTGTTGGAGCGAGATGGTCTATGAGGTCCCTTCCAACCCAAACATTTCTATGATTTTATGATATTCATCCCCCCAAGTGGGTTGGAGCTGTTGCTGCCTCCATCGCTGCTTTGGTTCAGGATGCTCTTGATGACGTTTGTGGTTGTGTTCTGTGGAAAGCAGGGCAGCCCCTCTCATGCCAGGTCTGTGAGCTCAGCAGAAACCCCACCAGCATCCACAAACAGGCCTACGTGCACATGCCATGCTGCGTGTCTGAATTAGTAAGATAGGAACGCCGGCTTCCTCAACTCCGCTGTGGGCTGTGCTGCCTTGTGTAACGCTAATCTAATTGTGTTGTTTTAATTATACTTTGATACCTTGGTGCTCGTTGAAGGCTCGATAGGAATCAATGCAGTTTTGCTTTCCTATCAATGAGGACATAAACACCGTTTGCCTGCTTCACAGCCTGGGTGTAAATGGCCCTGGGGCCTGGATGGCTATCGACGGGCTTGCAGCCCTCTGGCCACACACGCTGGGTTTGTTCTCATGGGCATTGAGCAACCCTTTGTGGAAACTGGGAGTTCAGCAAGGTCTTATTGCTTCTAGCTATCGGGCAGCCCTAAGGGAGGCAACTGTTGCTGAATGTCCTTCAGCCAACCCAGCAGACCCTTGCAGCGGTCAGGAGTATTGGAGGCATCTAAGGCACTTCAAGTTGGCACCTTTCTTGGGGCATTTGCAGTTTTTCTGGCATCGATCACGTTGCCTCAGTCCTGCAGAGCAAGAGGGCTGATTTCCATCTTTGCTTCAGAGATGGGATGTGTTTGCTGTTTACCTCCTTCTGCTAATCAAGACTCTGTGGATAGTTGGGTCTGTTTGTCTTGCCCTGATTTGTCTAACCTTTGGACATCTGCGTCTGAGTTGGTCACCACCTTTTATGGCCATTGAGAGAGTTATGAGCACCCCCAAAGTCACCCTGGGTAGGGGAAATGAGTCACTTTCTGGAAATGCTTATTTCTTTCTGGGGCATTACCTTAGGTGGCAACATGGATTTAGGAGGGCAATTAAATTTCAGCTTACTCTTAGCATCTCAAGAGGCTTACGTTTGTCTGAGCATCGACTTCAGTGGGATTAAGTGTGTGATTTATTTTTGGTTAGATGCTTATGTCCTGCCTGGTGGGGAGCCTCATGACCAGGAGCTGTTGGTCCTCAGGCTCTTGCAGGTGGAGCCCTATTTAATAACAGAGAGACTGCTCTGATTCTGCCTGATGCTGTGCTCAGGAGGAGGATGCTAAACCCTCTGCTGGGGTGCTGTGGCAGGATTGGGGAGGGATACTGTATATCTGGGTGTATACCCAGATAAATCTGCGTGTCTTCCCTGCACATCACATCACAATGCAGTGAGCAACCTTCTTCTTCCTTTGGACACAGTCCAGATCTGCAGTTCAAACCCAACTTGGCACCGTGATGCTAAAAGCCAAGGCTGCCGGTCCTGCTCACTCTGCTCTGGAGCTGTCGCTGGGCTCTCAGCCCTCCCGCTTCGCTGCCTTCCCCTCTCACAGGCGGCACAACTTTGTGACACTCCTGCACGCTCCTTCCTCGGCAGAGCGGGGCTCTGAAGAGACCCACAGCCACATTAAGTAAACATCAAAGGGGCTTTGATCAGCGGGGCTCTGCAGAGCGCAGAAGCCCCTGAGGAGCTCTGCAGGTCCACAGGCAGGCAGCGTCTGGGACATGGTACCTTAATTTTCTCCACTGTGACACAGGAGAATTTGTTTGAAGAACTGGAGCTTTTTGCCACTCTGAGATGCGCGCAGGGAGCCGCATGTGCGTGCAACCTACTTCTGGAAAAACCCGTGCTCAGATCTTTCTCTGTTTGTTATCGATAGCCAGAAAGCCCCATTAAGAAATCAAAGCATCAAAGGCATGTGCTTCCTCAGACTCTGGCACTTTGCTGTTCGTAGGGTCACTTGCTTCTAAAAGAGCAAGATGCCTTGAGCCAGACTTATCTTCCCTTCTGAGGGCCAGTTCCCATCTTGCTGTGCTGCCTGCTAAGGGAGAAAGGGATTGAAGAGTCCACGCTGTTGCAACATGCTAATGTGGAGGAAGATGCAGCTCATTCCTTCTGCTTGGTGCAGAGGAGCGATTCAGAAACAAGCAAGGGAGGGCCTGGTGGCCCTCCGGTCTCCAGATAGACACAGTTAAGGGGAGCAGAGCAGCAGATGGTTTGGGACCCCCAGCAAAGTTCAGCCATGAGGCTGACCAACACCCCCAGTTACGTGCCTGCCCCGCTGGCGCTTTGTCTGAGCGGTGTAACCAGCAGGATTTACTCCCCACAGCATCCCCCTGTGCTTGTTCTTGTCCCCAGCCCAGTCTTCTAACATCGCTCTCTCTTCTCTTGCAGAACTGGGGCTCCCAGGAAGAGGATGCTGCCTAGTGCTGGGGTTCATGTACAAGGAGAAGTACCGCAGGATGACTGAAGGTGAGAAGCTTCCCCACCTTCCGTTCTTCTTTCCTCTTCAGCAGTCTTATTGCAAGGGATGTGGATGTGCTGCAGCCAGGACTGTGCTAGGGTCTTGTTCACACCGAGGAGAAAATCCCACTTTTCCCTTTGATCTCTGAAAATCTTAATGGGCACCAAATGTGGGAAGAGAAGAGCAGGGCTTCTTTAGTTCCATACATCCAAAATCCATTCTCTCTTTCCCATGGGAAGGATTTGTCACATGGGAAGCTCTTCCAGCCAGAGGAAGTCTACATCTCGTCTTTTTATTCTAGTTGGGTGGTGGTGCCTCACAGTGATGCCTTTCGGGTACCAATTTCCAGAGGCACCATGCTGTTTGTCAAATCCCTGCACTCTGGCAGGGACCTCACTCAAATTTCCCTTTTTATATTCCAGTCATCCCCCAAGAACTTTATGAGCATTGATTAATCCATAGAAATATCATAAATAATTATGAAGCGCAATAACTAAACAAAAACTATTTACGCTGGGAAGAATTGGCATCTTTGCTTCTGGTAGCTTCCTTGCTTGGCTTCTTTTTCTGGAGCACACCCAGGTGCAGCACCATCTCTGGGCAATGCTGGATCAGAGAAAGATTTAAGGTCCCAGAGCCCTGCAAAGTGGGAGGGTCTTGAGGGTGCATCAAAGAGAACGAGATTGCTCTAGGGACTGCCAGCTCAATCCAGCCGCGGTTTGGGATTTGATTGGAAATGATTTTGCCCTGCTGAGCTTGCATGGGATTGCCCAGCAGTTTGCCGTGAGGGTGTCGAATCTTGTGGAAAGCCTTTTCTTCACAAGAGTAAAAGATACATCAGCTTTCAGGGGGTAAAACTCTTGTGGAGGCAAGTTTATGACTCAAAAATCAGTTAGAAGATCAAAGGTTCCTTCGGTTCCCCAGGAGCCCTGAGACTGAGCCGATAACGTGGGGAAAGTACTTCACAAGACTGCACCTTGTGCTTGTTAATTACCACTTGCTTTTTAAACATTGATTAGAGTATGTTTTAACGGGAAGGGGCTGCCCCTAGGGAGGACTGATGGCAAAAATCTCGTCCCCCTCTCTTGATCCCTTTGTGTCCCTCAAGCCCCTTGAAGAGGTTGCCTGTGGCTGTGCTTGGATGGGCAGGAGCACCCCGGGGATGCTCCTGGGGTGTCTGAGAACCCACAGGACTGGGGACACACCTGGGCATCCTGCCGGTCCTTTGGGGATCGTCAAGCCTGCGAAGTGAGCCACCTTTTCAGACTGAACATGGCTTTGTGTGGCGAGAACAAAGACACATGAAAGGCCAAAAGTAAAGCTTTTGTGTGGGAAAGGGAACAAAGTGTGCCTGCCTGACACTATGCAGCCAGCGAATGGCTGGCCCCCGCAGGCTCCAGGACCATTATGTTTAAAGGTACAATCTGCCAAAAAGAAAGTGGGGGGATTTCCATGGCTACAAAGTCCGCTGAGGACTTGTGTTTTTTCACTAGAGACGGTTCTAGAGGACAATTGCAGGCCTCCAGCCTTCCAGGCTTGTGATGGATTTCAGTGCGGATCCACACTGAATGGTCATCTAGAGAGGCACAGCAAAGGTATTTCCTGCCTGAAGAACCTGAGCCAGACTCTTTGGGCCTGTTACGTTGCAGGGATAAGGAGAGAGACAAGCTCCCCTTTCATGTTTTGCCAAGTGAGAGCTTTTTTGCAGGATGGTGCTAATGAATAGCCCTATTAATAATTGCAGGGTAGCTGAAGGAACTGAAAGCAGAGGTAGGCAGTGGGGCAATGGGATAATTATGAGGCGTGGGGGTCTCTACCGTAGTGGAAATGGGTAATTACAGGGATCATTAGAACCTTGCTGTCACTTAATGGAGACATCTACAAAATGTGCTGGTAGGTAGAGAGGACTTAGACGGAGGCCAGTGTGGGGGAATTGCTTCTTGGTGGGAAGGTGCTTCTCTTGGCTCTCCCCATGGAGAACACCCAGGCTGGGCACTTGCAGACCAGCGTGGCAACATCTCCCAACAGCACAAAATAATTGTGGCTTCCAGCTGCTCTGTGGCCATGCCCAGTGAGGGTCTTTGGTAGCGTTATGTTGTTTGTTTACCAGCTGGCAAGGGATGGATGGCCATTAACACAAGTGATAGCAGATGTTGGCTCTTCTGGCTGAGCTGCTCTCCAGGGCAAGAAGCATCCAAGAACTTGCCTTGGTGGGTGTGAGTTAACAAATATGAGTTCCTCATATCAACCTGTGTCATGAAAAACCAGCTCTGGGTGGGTTGTTGGTGTCTCTCCCAGCTCTGATGCCACATCAGATGTGATTGTCTCTCACTTTGCCACCGCTGCAGTGCCCACACCAGAAAAGGTGCTGGACATGGGCACCATTTGGGGGCGTGGGTGGGCTGGGGAGCGGGAAGGTGCTGCTCCAACGTGTCTGCTGGATGCTTATCCCTTTGCCTTGATTGACGATTGCCTCGTCTGCGTGCTGGGATGGCTGTTGGGTGGAGGCTGTGAGTTGTAGGGTGAAATTAAGCTGGTGACAGTTGTAGAGAGAGGTAGAGCTGTCTGTAATGACGGCCTTGCAATAAAGACACTTTAGAGTTAATCCTCCACCATCTGTCTTCGTTCTGCTAATAACCCACTCAATCAGATGCTGCCGACTGTTTGTTAACGTTCAGAAACAGATACATAATCGGGAGGAGCACGTTGTTTGCTCACAAGGGGCTGGATTCCTCCTTGGGAACAGCTCTCCCTGGCCATGGTGGTGGTTCAGTGGGAGCCATGGCTTGTGGGCTGGGTGTCCCTGAGGCACAGAGGGACATGTTGAGACTGGCAGCGAGCTGAGTTACCCCGCTTTCCCCAGGGATTGTTCTGACCTGCCTCAAGGTGATTTTGGAGTAGAAAGGTGGTTTCTATGACATGGGTTACCTTTAGTCCTCCAAGAACAAGGATCTTGAACTAACCTGAAAATTTGGGTTTGTTTTTCTGTTCCTTCTTCCCCTTCACATTCAGATCTCCTGCCATCCTGAGGGTGTGCTCTAACATTTCTCACTGCTCACTTACTGTTCTTTGTCCCTGCCCATTCGTAGCTGCAGGTCCCAAGTAAGGCTTGTTCCACCCTCCTCTGTGGTGTCCAAAGACCAGGTATTCAGGTGTTGATCTCAGTCCTGCTATTTTTCTTCTTCTCTCCTGCCTTTGACTTCTTGCCAGATCTAGCTCGAGTCATTAGCAAGCGACACTGCAGCAATTATGGCACTTTTTGGCTGCCATTCATAACGCTACTAAGGGGAACGATTAAGCGCTGAGTGGTGTCAGCCTTCTCCTTCACCACCTGTTCCCGCCAGCCGTCAGCTGCTGGAAGGTGTCTCCAACCATCTCCCCGTGCACTGGGAGTGGGGCAGAGCAGCTCGCTCCCCTCCTCTCACCTCCATCTCCAGGTACTTCACTGCCTCTCATGTCCTCCTGTGCGGTGGGTGGGTGGCGTCTCTGTAGGATGGACCCAGTGCTCGGCTCTGTCACTGAATCACTGAATTGTCTAGGCTGGAAGGGACCTTTAAGATCATTGAGTCCAACCATCAATGTAACACTGCCAAAGCCACCACTAACCCTTGTCCCTCAGCATCACATCTGCCCGGCTTTTAAATACATTCGGATGGTGACTTCACCACTGCCCTGGGAAGGCTCTTCCAATGTTTTATAGCTCTTTTGGTAAAGAATTTTTTCCTAATACCCATCTTAAAACTGGGCTTCATCCTCATATCTGAAGTTGGGTGGTGAAAGCAGGAGTGGCTATGAAAAGGGACAGAAGAAGGACTCAGTGCAGCAACATCCTCCTGGACCATCTAATGGTAAACAATTTGTGCACAAGGAAGGACAAATTCCCTCTTTTCATCTCCTTTCTTGGCTTGTAACCCTGCTTTCTGCTTTGCTCACACCCATGCCATCCGTCAGGAATGAGCACGAGGCTGGAATCTGTACCTCAGTCTGCAGGGCAGCCTGCCTGATGCAAATGTTTGCTGGTGTGATGGAGTTCTCCCTGGCAACAGTCGCCTTCCATCCGCATCGTGGCTGGGAGCACAACCCAGTCTCTGGAGTGTTCTGCATCCGAGGTATCTCCGTTCACTCCACAAAGCACGGCCATTCCAGCAGCCATTACTACAGAGCTGCAGCTCCACGTAGCAACGAACACTGCTCTGTGTTTAATTGGGAGAGAGGGTGTTGCTTAGCAAATCATATTTGCTGGGTAATGACCGTAGAAATCTGCTCAGATAAGGACTCTGAATCCAAGGCAGAAGATTTTTCTCTAAAGTGAGTGTGGGGAGTGGAGGGTGAAGGCTTAAACATTTCACTGTTTCACAGCTGCAAATCTCACCTTGGCTCTCTATTCTGTAAGGTTTTGGATCTTATTTAAAGATCTTATTTAAAGTGGTGCCCAGTGACAGGACAAGGGGCAACAGGCACGAAGGGGAATGCAGGAAATTCCATCTGAACATGAGGAAAAACTTATTTGCTTTGAGGGTGGCAGAGCCCTGGAAGAGGCTGCCCGGAGAGGGTGTAGAGTCTCCCAGTGACTGTGGAACCCCTCATCTATCTCTGTAGATATTCAAGCCCGCCTGGATGTGATCCTGTCCAGCCTGCTCTGGTTGACCCTATTTGTTGGAAGGTGAGATGGCAAGCAGAGGAGGAACTGGCAATCAGAAAGAGTCTTGGTGAGGGAGAGAGTAAAAAAGGTACAGGGGGTTGGACTAGATGATTTTCAAAGGTGCCTTCCAACCCGTGCCATTCTGTGAAAGGCACTTGGACTGATGCAAAATGCTGATGTCTCCTGTCAGGGGAAAATGGAGGTCCTGAAAGGGCACCAACCACATACCTGATACGTAGGAGATACCTCAGACATGGGACACAGGTCAGGGTTGGCCCAGAGAGGCAGTGAGGATGGTGGCCTGAACTGGAGAGCCACCAGGCTGCTCTCTTTGTGATGGTTCATGCTTCAGATCAGCCCCTGCCTGCATGGGAGAACTGGGCAGCTGCCTGTTTCTGGCACCTGTCATCAGTTGTGGCTTCATGCTCTTGAACTGTGAGCAGCGACGGTTGGGGTTTTTTTTGGTCTTCAACTTCAGCCTCTATCTAGGCTGCAGAAAGGTTTTGGTTCTGGGAGATGCGGAGAGAGAATGGTGGATGCGTATGAAAGCTGGGTTTATGGCTTATAATTATCTCATACCCATCTTTAGAATAATTGTAGCTCCTCCATTATTAATAATTGGAATTCCAGTCCTTGTCATAGATCACAAAATGGAGAGGAAGCTCAACCCAGGGTTTGCATAATGTACTTTGGTCTAAATTGAATAATTTGCAAAATGGTGAAATTCGTTAGTTTCCCCCCCATTCCTTGGTGCTGGAATTAGTGAGATATTAGTGCAATTAGCCAGTGCTTCCATTTGAGGCTGCAATCATTTGGTTTGTAATTTAGAATAAATGTAAAAGCCCACTTGTGCTTCTGAACGGATTATTTGTCCTGTTTAAAAGTATCTAATGGGGTGGCTGTCATCTAAGCAAGATACATTTGACCCATTTCAATTTGTTTCCCTTTTAATCTGCTATCTGTTTTCCTGGATCTTTTTTTAATAAAAGCATAAAGAAGCGGGCGAGAGAGACCAAAGAGGGAGAGAATAGAAGCGTTATAGATCTGGAGTTTATCATAAGCCAGAGTAACTTGAAATCAAGGCTGTTAAACTGCAGAAAGCAATAAAAAGAAAACACTATTTGGAGATCGTTTAAAGGGCCGAGTGACTTGTCAATGAAAGGTTGCTCTTTCCGACTGCTGCTTAATAGCTTCTCAAAGGGAAATCTGCAGCTCTTGCAAGAAGGAAGGCTGTGGGTACCTTTGCAGCAGCTCTGCTGCAGGAGGGAGGATCTTGGTTTGCAGGGTGCTGGGGTGCAGCAGTGCCCAGATGGATAAAATCCAGTCCCAGGAAGGAAACGAGATGGATTGAAATCCCAAACTGGCTTTAAAACACGTCCTAAATGTCAACAGCCTGGATATCCTGGTAGACTGGGTGCATTGCTCTCCTTTGGGCTGCAGGCACATCTATGCCCTCTTTGGTCCCACTCTGCTCCAGCCATCCCACCCTGCCTTCCCACTTCTCCAGAGAACAGAGGGGGTCCATGCCTTTCCCTGCTGCAGGCTGAGCATCCTTTATCCAGCAGCCTGAATCAAGGCTCCTCTCTCTGTCAGGTCCCATCTTGCTGCCTGGAGAGAAACCAGCTGGGACTCTGGAATGAGGTCTCTGCTGTTTTGGGGGAAAAATGGCTTGTTCAGAGAAGCTGGCAGTGCCTCTGCTCCGAATGTCGCTCTGCTTGAACGCCCCTTCTGCTGCCTGCCATAGTTCAAAGTGGGATCAGTGAATGCTCCCTGCCAGGAAAACGTCCTATTAGAGCATGGCACTGAGGCGTAGTGACGTATTCATGCCACCCATTAGCAGCCCAGCAAGGCACTCACTGCCTTGGAATTGCTTGGATTTATGGGGACACTTAATCTGGATCTTGCAAGTGACTTTTACATCTGCAGCAGCGCAGGCTGAGCATGAATCTTCCTTAGCCTCAAGGATAAATCGGAGCCAGCTCCTCTCATCCCTGTAAAAAGTGATCTTTCTCCTCTACTGGGTCCCAACAGCCTCTGTGCTGCTGGAGAAGCTCAAACCTTGCTCAGTTCTCTGGCTTGGCAGTGGAAAGGGTCTGTCCTTCAGGACCATACCTGTAGCATGTTACGCAGTTCAGTTCAAGCCTGCTTTTGCACACAGTGGAGCTCAACAGACCCTAAACAACTTGAGCATCATAGAAACGTCTTGGTTGGAAGGGACCTTTCAGATTGAGTCCAACCATCATGCTGACACTGACAAAACCCATCAACAACCCATGCCCCTCAACACCATGTCTGCTCAGCTTTTAAATATCTCCAGGGATGGTGACTCCACCACTTCCCTGGCAGCCTGGTTCAATGTGTAATAACTCTTTCAGTGTAAAACTTTTTCCTAATATCCATCCTAAACCTCCTCTGGTGCAATTTGAGGTCATTTCCTATTGTCCTATCGCCTGTTATTCTGAAGAAGAGACCAACTCCCCCTGGCTACATCCTCCTTTCAGGGAGCTGTAGAGAGCATGAAGGTCTCTTTCTTTTCTCTCTTTTCTCCAGGCTGAGCACCCCCAAGCTCCCTCAGCCCTCTAAGACTTGGGCAAGCACCAGGACCTGTTGGCATCAGTCTGAAGCCTGGGCATGGGATTTCTGCAAAGCTTTACTCAAAGCTACAGGATCCACAGCACAAAATCTGCTGGGATGTTGTGCAGCAGTGGGTCCATTATTATTTGGTCTCCAGAGCTCCCCACAAGATGCTGTGTGCACCTTGCCTTGCTAACTCTGCTGTCAGCACCAGTAAAGGTGCTGTCTCCTCTGGGCTTTGGCATCCCTGAGAAGGAAGCTCTTCTTACCCCAAGTGTTGTCACTCACATCTCCCTGTGAAGACACAATCACAATTGATTGGGGAAGGCACCCCCTATAAGCTGCATCGAGCCTTTTGTTCTTTATCTGACAAAGGCATTTGAGAAGGAAAAGGCGAGTGGATAGAGCAAGCTCCAGAGAAGTTGTTAAAGATGTATTGTTATCAGCAGATGTCTCATTGATATTTCTGCAAATCTTTGCATGTCTGTTAGCTAAACAAGGCAGGGGTGTAAGAGAAACCTGAGGAAAAACCAGCGAACACACTGCCTGTCTGTTTAGTGTCAAGGGGAGGCTTTGCCTGGCTTGGGGTAGCTGGAAACCTGGATAGGACACAGGACCTCACTGGAGCCTCTCCATGTGCTGCTGGGAGCTGAGTCCCTGCTGATGAAACCCATCAAGCACATTTACAGGGATGCTGCCATGGGAAGGATCCATTCCATCCAGGCAGGATAGGAAACCCCTCCCCATCTTCCTGCTGCTCTCTCTCCCTTTGGAGAGGGAGGGCAGACTTTCATCTGTGATGCTCCACTTGTCTGCAAGGGTTGCAGTGGGGCTGAGCAGCTCTGCTGGCTATAAATCTGGTACAGAGCCCGCCAGTTTTATGGAAACGGTGTTGTTGTAGCAGTTAATGGTCTAAGGGTCTAATTTTATCTATTGATTTGAGTGGCGGTCCCCTGTGGAAAGCTATTGCTGCGTAGTCTTAAATAAATGAATACAATACTTCCTCTCTCCCCGAGTACCAGCATAAGATAATTCAGGAGCTGCTTCTCTTGCTGTTCAGCCAGGTGGTGTTTACAGGAGAGCCTGGGATCACATAGAAGCCATGTACCATCCCTTTGTAGGGGCTTGCGGGCCCACGGAAGTCACTTCAGGAATCTCAGGCATTAATAAGCATGGATCAATATCTAGGAAGGATTTAGAATACCCTGGCTACTCAAAATCCATTGCCCTTGCACACCCCTTTAGGTCCTTAATGGTGTTTGAAGTGGGATGTGCACCTATGGAACACGGCAAGCTGTGGGGGAAAATTTATCCTCTAAAATGACCCTGAGAAGGGGCAGAGATAAGGTGGTGTGTGTCACCCCACCCTGCTGGTCCTCTTTCAGTGCTGCTGGTTTATTTTTAAGACGTAGTGGGGAGAGCATGAACTACAGGAGATGCCAGACTTCTCTCTAAAGACAGTGGCTCCAGCTTTCTCATCGCCGCGCTGCCTCCAGGCCACCCACAGAGTTCACCTTCCAGCCTGTGGGTTTGCTGATAATTTTCCCCTCTCTTGCTGCAGCCCAGGGGTCTGTTATTTACCTTTTCTCCCCCGGTGTTCACGGGCACCCTGCCAGAGAGATTGCTGGCAGCAGTATTTCGTTAGCGATACAGGTCATGATGGTGACATGGTGGCCACCAGAGCAGAACCTGGACACGCAGTTCTGTATCATCAAGTCAGGTTCTGATGATGCCATAAATCCTCATGGCATGAACGTGATAACATGATGGTATGGAAGCCTCCAGCTTCTAGATATTTTAAGAAGCAGCTTGGAGGCTGTTGCTTCCAAGCAAATGATCCAGACCTTGTTTTGGGAAGGAAGCAGGAAGGTGATGGTATATCCCTACCCAAGGCTGGAGAAAAAGCGTATCTTCTGCCAGTTTGGGGAGTTCTCCTGGGGCGCAGGCTGCTTCCTATGGGGTACTGCAGGCCCTACCTCTGCTGGAAGGAAACACATGGTCATTCCTGCCTGGTCGAGGTCTCCTGCCTTCCTCTCTTGCCGGCAGACACACATGGTGCTCTCTGCAGGCATTGCCGGGGCTGCAGCTCCACGGACTGGAGCACTGAAGCAGTACCGAGTTAGCATCATTTAGAATATCAATTAAAATGGCTGCAGCTTTGTACATCCCAGCCTGAGACACAGGCTCTGTGTTGATAAACAGCCCAGCTTGCCCCTCCTGCAGCTTGTGAACCAACAGAAGTAAATCCAGTGAGCGGTCGTGAGCAGAAACTAGCTGTGGATAGAGTAGTTCCAGCTAAAGCCAGGCTGCGGGATGGGAGCCGAGTAGGGTTGTTGTGAAGATGTAACCCTGCTGGTGTTACAGGGGCCAGAGAGCCTGTGGCTTTGGTCTGCCATGAAAAGGCTTAAATAAATGGGTTTGAAGCTCCATTCCCTGCTGGTTTCCCTATGTGTTACTAGGTCACATAACATCATCCCCGCTCCACACTCTCAACCTGTAAGATGAAGCTCCTGCCTTCCGGGGGCGATGCAAGACACCCGTATCTCACAGATATAGACAAACCTGAAGAAATTGTGTGTTTCAGACCAACAAAATAAACCTGTTCCCATTTCTCAATGAAGTGGCAATTTGTCAGATTTGACTGAAAAATACTGCAAAACACCCAGCGAAGTATCCTGCTTTGTTTGGGCTGGTATGTTTGGTCTGGGTTTTTTTTTTTTAAGCCCTTCTAAAAATCCATTCTTATCAAAAGGAAATAGTGAAATATTGTTGCAAAGTATCTATCTGAACGCTGTGAGTCCTGCTCTTTTTCTCCCCAAGCTCCTTGCTCTGTCTGGCCAAACCCTGCCATCTGTATTCACTAAATAAAAGTGAAGTCCATTAGCAGCCTTCAGCTTGAGGGTGATGAAGACAGAAAGAAGGAACAGACTTGGTCAGACACCTGCGGGATGGGTAGGGAGCACACATGAGGGGGAGAGCTATTTAGCCCCCAGGGCTGGGCCCAAACCTTCACCAGGGAATGAACTTAAACCACAAACCCTAACAGTTCCCTCCAGTGCAGCAGCAGCCTCGGGGCCTGCATGTACATACCCTTTTGCGCCCAGTATTTGCTCCCCTAGGTATTTATTTAATTTATTAATGCATTAATGGGGCTAATCTTAAAACACATCCAGAGATATAACTTGAGATGCTTGGGTTTTTGTTTTTTTTTTTTTCCCTTTAACAAAGATGAAGGGTTTATATAGACGGGGAAAAAGAAGGGAAGTGAAATGTTCAGTGACTAATGATCCTCATCAATATTCATGAGAGGCAGTATGCATTTTGAGATTTAAAATAAAGGAAGGAAAAAAGAGAGAAAGGAATTGACTTCTTTAGAAGCTAAATGAAATATTTAGGTTGACCCAGAGATAAGTATGCCAGGTCGTTGTTGCCAGCAGCTTAGACCAGTGTTCAATGGAGGAGTTTGCAGAGAGAAACAGGGGGAGCTCAGTCACTGGTAAAGGTTTCTGGAGATGGTGTGGTAGAGAGGTACGAGGGTGTTGGCTTGTGCAGAAGTCCTCAGCTGAGGGTGAAGTCCATGCTGTGGTAGTTGCTGTACAAACAAGGAGGCAGGCAATCCCTACCCCAGAAACGTTGGAAGTTGGCAATGTGTGCTGGCAGCCCAGAAAGCCAACCGCATCCGGGGCTGCATCAAAAGCAGCGTGGCCAGCAGGTCATGGGAGGTGATTCTACCCCTCTGCTCTGCTCTGGTGAAACCCCACCTGGAGCACTGTGTCCAGCTCTGGAGTCCTCAGCACAGGAAGGACATGGACCTTTTGGAACAGGTCCAGCAGAGGGGATGGAGACGCTGGGAGAGCTGAAGCCCCTCTGCTGTGAGGACAGGCTAAGACAGTTGAGGTTGTTCAGCCTGGAGAAGAAAAGGCTCCAGGAAGATCTCAGAGACCCTTCCCCGTACCTGAATGGGGCTTACAGGAGAGATGGGGAGGGACAGGGAGAGGAGCAATGGGACGAGGCGGGGGGAATGGGTTTAAACTGAAAGAGGGGAGACTTAGATTAGGTACTAGAAAGAGCTTTACTCTGAAGGTGGTGAGACCCTGACCCACGTTGCCTGGAGAAGCTGTGGCTGCCCCATCCCTGGAAGGGTTCAAGGCCAGGCTGGATGGGGCTTGGAGCAACCTGGTGTGGTGGGTGGTTGGAACTGGATGATCTTTAAGGTCGCTTTCAAGCTGAATCATTCTGTGATTCTATGATTCTAACCTGCTCCCCAAGTTGACTGAAGGGGGGTAATGGAATAGCAGCAAGGGGGTTGTCAACAGCCAGCCAGCAGCAAGGCTGGGATCAAACTGGGCTGTCCCAAGCAAGTCCTTGTGCACGTTGTCCTCAGAAAAGCTCCTGTCTCTACTGCTCCCTGTTGCAAGGCTGCCCTGGTTGGGAAGGGACAGTCCTGGAGTGGTGGCTTAGAGGATGCAGTGGATATTGATGGAGACAAGGATAGGACTAAGCTGTCTGGAAAGAACTGTCCCTTGCACGAACAAATGGCTCTATCTATGACTGTCTAGTAGGAAGAGCTGATTTATTTTTGTGGAAGATCTTTCTCTATCCATTGTACTGTTACTACCTGAGCATTTTCCTCCTTTCCCTCTCCTCCTGCCTGTTTTCTTCCCTGCTAGAGCAGAAAATCATTCCAAGAGTATCTAACTTGAAGCTGAGCTTTTATCCTCCCCCAGTATGTAAAAATAGATGGGGTAACCTTGGTCCTTCCCCATTTCAATCTTTTGTTAGCTGGGGAGAGGAGGAGGAGGAAAGCCTCTGCAGAGAAAATACCCGAAGCACAGTTTTGTCGGAAGGATGTGGCTCTAGGTGTGATTGTGGAGGTTGGAAATATCACCAGGATCTTAACAACCAGATTTAATTGCCGAAAGAGCACATTGGGCCTGGAAAAAAAGGCTTCCCCCCAGCCTTCTGCATTTCTCTTCTTTCAAATCTTTTTTCTTTCTTCTTCTGCATGTTGCCCTTGACTTCCTCTGCTTTCAATGCTGCTCCTTTTCATTTCCGTGCCATCCTGTCCCTCCCCTGAGTGACAGCTGTCCCACCCCCGCCAAGGTCCTTTGCCCTTGAGACCATCTTTGATCTGTGCCCTGATAGAAGGGCCGAGTATTGACTTTGGCTTCAGCTTCATTAAGAGGCAGCCTCATTTGTCAACTTGTTTGTTTCGATAGCTGCTCGGGAGACGGCGGGGCCCGCAGCCCCTCCTCGCCGAGCCGTTAGTCCAGAATTAACTCCCTTTTCAAGGGTTTTCAGGCAAGGTCGTTGCAGGTGGCCCTGCACAGTCCTCTCCTCCTCATTAATCGATGTCACAGAGGTTTTAAGCAAGGTTAGATCCAGTCGGTTTGTGGACAGGAGAACTCTGACAAGGCTGGGGGTGCTGGGAGAAGCTGCTTGCACGTGCATTAATCCCCAGCGCTCCCAGCTGGAACCACAGGCTGATACCCAGAGGTCCTGTCTGTTCGTGGGGAGCTCGGAGATGGGGTCTCAGATGAACTCTCATGGTGAGATCTTTGCAAGAGGTTCTCTGGGGCTGGTTGTGTAAGGATTGTGAGTAATAAAGATTAATTTCTCGTGTCAGTTGTCATCAGGTAACACGTCTGCCAATAATAGCTTCTGGGTTTAATCCAGGTGGTCAGATGAGGTTAATCAAATGAGTTACCCAGGTGGTTTTTTCCTTTGCTGTTGGTCGGTGACAAAGGCATTGATGGGTGTTTGCTTGTAGTATTTGAGCTCTCCAGGAATTACCTCCCTGTGCTGCACCTCCCCAGGGAGACTGTCCTGGAGAGCCTTGTGTGGCAGGGCTGGCTCCTTAGTTGGTGGCAGGGTACAAAGGGACAGACGGACTCCATCAGAGTATTTGGGTGGAAACAATCTCTCCCTAAAGTCACATGAAATGACCAAAACTCCAGACCTTGGCGTTCTCAGGGCTCTTGAGGGATTTGGAGTGGGTCAGTGCAACAGCCGTGGGAGGCAGAGAGGCTCCTGGTGATGCAGGAGGAACGTTCCTCCCTTTGCTCAGGTGCAGAGCAAAAAGGAAGAGGCTGTACTGCTGAGGACAGATGGCTGCGGCGCTGGGCACTTCCAGACCTGCCTGACCTTGTGCAGGAGAAGCAGATGAAGACAAAAAGCCAGACTTCACTCAACTGACAGCTGGGCTCCAGTTTCCTGGAGACCTTAAAGTCTCTCTGCCCTAGCGAGGAGGGGGTTGGTGATGCCCTTCCTTTACTCCTGAGAAATGCAGCAGTTCATACCAAGTCTGTGATGGCCAAAGGATGCGGAAGCATCAGTCCAGCCTTACAGAGACCAGAGATGCAGGGGTTAAAGTTGATTTGATGCTGGCTGTCCTGGGTACCCTTACACTCCTGAAAGGCAGGAGGGAGCTGGGGGAAAGCTGTTCCTGGCTGTTGCCACTGGCATTTTGCTTCAGCAGATCCCCAGGTAATAAGACATCAGTAATTGCCTGGCTCCGGGTGGGCTGCAATGTGACTGGCACTGGAGCGATGTGTGCGACACCGGTCCCCACAGCCCTGGGAACATGGAGGAAAGCCAGGGAGAATAACTGTCTGTGGTGGTGGGAATGGCCCAGGGATTAGAGAGCGGCTTGTAAGAGGAGAGGCTGGAGAAGGTAAATTTATATAGTCTGGAGGAGGCTCAAGGGGAGACACGATCAGAGTCTATAAATACACGTGGCGATAGAAACCAAGGGAGGAAATTATTCAGAAGAAGGGAGGACAAGGAGCAGTGCCTGAAGCAAAAGCAAGACAAGTTTATGCTGGGCCTTGCATGGGAGGAGAACAGCCTTCAGCATCAGGCATCTGCCTGAAAGGGAGTACCAAGCTACCTGGCTGCCGCTCTGGACTCCCCACCCGCTTCTGAAGCCTCCCAAAGCCATTTCCTCGCTCTCCTACGCCGCTCTTCTTCGTTTTACAGCAGCCCCACCTCGTTTCTTCCCTGCCAGCCCTTTCACACGGGCATCTCGCACTGCACCGCGCCACCCCAGCATGCCTTAGAAGGTTTAATAAAACAGATTGAGATGCATTTGGGCTTATGGCTTGACAACTAGTTCCTGTTGGACAGGAACATTTGCCTTCCCTGGGTGACAATGCTTTGAGCCTGTAGCCTTAGGCGCTGTGGCTCATTGCTAGTCATCTCTCCAATGAATAATACACAGGCCGGAGTATCTGTCTGCATACATCTCCCTTTCCTATAGGGTAATTTAATGTTATCTTTGGGCCTTCTGCTCCTGAGATGAAGAGATTACTTCAAACCTGCAGTCCGCAACCACAGCCATTGGTTTCAAACGTCATTAAGTTTCATTATAACAAATAAACACTGCAATGACATTTATAAGTTACCAGAGAGCACAGAAACACAAATATGAAGCAGATAAACTGCATTTGATCCAAATAATTACTGCAGGCAATATCGAGCTTAGGCTGAGCTGGCAGCCGGGTGCCGAGTAATTTATAGGAGTCCGTAAGGCGCCGTGGTGCACATTGCTTCTTAAAAATTACGATGATGGTTATGTGTCTCTCTCTAAAGCCTTAAACAGGTTACATTCCTGCCTTGCTGAAGGCAGGAAGCCTTTCCTCAAATCGGGAACAGAGGTGGTACTGGCTAAATGTGCAGCTGTTACTAGTTTGGGGGCTTTTTCTATCCCCATTCCTCAGAATTTTAGCCTGAAAAGGGACCTGCATTTGAGGTTTGCTGTGATTGAAACTGTAAAAGAGGCATTTTTATTTCCCACCCCCTCCCCGGAGGTTTCTATCCCCAGCTGTGGACTCCTAAGGTTTCAAGAGGAGAGAATCCCTGGAGAGAGATTTCCACTGTAAGAGAGTATAATATTGTAATAATTAGGTTCCTTTCGACTCCCAGCTCTACACTACCCGCTGTTAACCCTGAGCAAGGAATCCAGGAATCTTCTACCAGCAAACCAGATGGAAAAACACCTCCCTCAGTTCCCCCTCCAAAAAATACTGAAAGAAAAAGGGTTGCGTGGATGTTCACAAAACTTTGCCTTTCTGTAGGGCCAGGGGGGTTTCTGCTCCAGGGTGAGAGCCTGTCATCTCCTAAGTGAGCCACATGGAGCTTCTCAGGGAATGGAAAGCTTCCAGCTTCCTCTGTCCCACAGACATGGAGGCTCAACCCAGGAGGGGGCTCAAAAACAGCTGGGTTTATTGATGAGCTTCTCTCATTACCTGCTAATTAACGCAGCAGGCTGGAATGTGCTAATCTTCTCTTGGACTGGGGTTGTGCACAAGCAAGCCATTGACTATGCAGTGGGGAACATCAAGAAGGAGCCAGTAACAAAACAAACAGCAAAGTCTTGTGTTTAAACACATTTGAGTCCCCTCCAGAGGCGGCCCATCCTCCTCCAGCACTAAAGAAGGGGATGTCACTGGGGCTGTCAGTGGCGGAAAGGCACGGCCACTGTCCCGTGGCTACTCCCAAGGGTGGACATGGGCTGATAAAGCAGTTGCAGGGCTATAAATATTGACCAGATTCATGTTTCCTCTCATTTTTCCTGGTTCTTGGCTTCAGCAGGTAAATCACAGTCAAAAAACGAGAGCAGTTTTTGTAGGCAATGATGTGGGTTGCTCACTTCCTCCATGATGGCTGAGCGACTGGATAAATGCCTGGATAAATTCCCAGGCATTTCCCTAGGACTATGGATATGGTAACAGCAGTGGATATCAGGAAAGGGGAGCTTTTATTAGGTGTTTGTGTATGGATAGAAAAGGCGGCCAAGAAGTTCCTTGGGTAACGAGGATGGGCATGTGCATAAAATGGTTCTTGCTCATCTGATAATCTGCTCCCTGTCTCTTCATCTCAGCATCTCTTACCTTCTCCTGTCTTCTCCCTGCCACTTCTTTTGTGTATATTGCGTATGCTTAACTTTAGGCTCTTCTTCAGAATAATTTGTTTTAACTCCAAATATGAATCTTGCATGTGGAGAAAAAAAAAAAAGAAAGTGCACATATTTACAATCATTTCCGCTTGGAAAAACCCAAACAAACAATAATTACAGCAGAAACCTGCTAATTCTCATTCCACTTCATCTTCAGACTTGCTAATTCACGCAACACAACCTGAAGCAATCTCACCCCAGTTCTCAGCTCAGCTAAACAGCAGGGAGCTGGAGCGAGCCCTCAGCTTCGGTGCATCTGAAATATCATGTAGGGGATCTGGCCGGCAGCCCCCCTAGAAGCAAGACAGTTGATGGTTCATGGGGACAGTGGCCTCACAAGGTTTCAGGGCAATAGTCAGGTTGGTTTTTTGCATTTCCCATGCATCTTGGTGCACCGTCCAGACATTTTGATTTCAGGGAAGGAACCTAAAGAGGACAACTTACATGGTGTTAACTCAACTGCAAAGTTGGAAAGAAATTCCTGTAGAGATTTGTTTAACCACTCTTTGCATTAATTCTCCAGCCATAACTTCTGACCAACTTGTAGCAAGACTATTTAAGCTCAAAATTTTTTGAGAAGGAGATAAGTGTGTATATAAATATATATAAGATCATCTGGTCCAACCATCAACCTAACTGATAACAAACCATCAGGTCCTTTTCCTTGGGGCAGCTCCAGCATGTAACGCTGCAGGGGGTTGGTGTGACCCAAGGGCAGAACCTGGCACTTGGCTTTGTTCAGCCTCATCCCATTGACCTTGGCCCAGCCAGCCAGCCTGTCCAGATCCTTCTGCAAAGTTATTCTACCATCCAGCAGGTCAACACAGGGGATTGAGTGTACACTCAGTAAGTTTGCAGATGACACCAAGTTGGGAGGTAGTGTCGATTTGCCTGAAGGTAGGGAGGCCCTTCAGAGGGATCTGGACAGGCTGGATTGCTGGGCTGAGACAAATGGGATGAGATTCAACAAGGCCAACTGCCAGGTCCTGCACTTTGACCACAATAACCCCATGCAACGCTATAGGCTTGGGACAGAGTGGTTAGAAGGCTGTGAAGAAAAGAAGGACCTGGGAGTGTTGGTCGATGCCCAGCTGAACATGAGTTGACAGTGTGCCCAGGTGGCCAAGAAGGCCAATGGCATCCTGGCCTGCATCAGGAATACTGTAGCCAGAAGGAGCATCCCCCTGTGCTTGGCGCTGGTGAGACCGCACCTCGAGTACTATGTTCTGTTTTGGGTCCCTCACT